>WIOZ01000128.1:0-112725 GCA_009664405.1 Drosophila bifasciata
CCCTTAAAAACAATGATTTTCTAAATTTATCCGCAAACTCGAAGCGATTTGCCTTGCGACTGATTGGTGGCATTGCGAAGTGCAGGCGAACTGGAAATTGCAATCGTTTGAAGTCAAACGGAAGATTAGTCGGAATCATTGGTATTCGAAGAATACATACATTTCACCTGCGTACTTTCCGTTAATAATGGTTGCCTCAATCAAATTCGGCATAAGTCTTTTTACCGAAAGTCGAGTACCGTTGCAAAGTCGAGGTGGATTCAAATTACGCTATATCATAATACCTGTACCAACTTTGAGTTGCAAGTTACATGTGGTGGAAATCCTGGTAACTCCAGAGAGTTCAAAAACTCCGTTGGATAATTTACTACATCATCGGGATTTGTTATGGAATCCAACAGATTTATATGTCATCAAATCGCCAGCAATTTTGATTGAATTGTGAAATTCAGTGCGTGTACATCATTATTCTTTACATACATAATTACCAAAATAACCCTACACACATACAAGAAAATACCACATTCCGTATTTAAATACCGTATTCCATACATACATTTGGCATACCCACAACATTTAACAATGAATTCTGCGATTCCGAACAGTTTACGCGTTCCAGCAAACCTTTGGTCGCCACAAGATATAATATTATCTCAATTCCGTAATAAATTATCCTCAACCTGTGAGATGTCGCATTTCCATAACTGTTTCGCATTTTTCGTGCCAATTTGTTGAATTGTCTGTCTATAATCAACTGTTTAGTGTATGTTCGAACTAGAGGTGACAACATGTACACCGAACACGAACACGACAAATAAAACAAATAAATTCAAGCCGCCGAATTATCCAAAAATACAAAGTCTTACGTTGGTTCCGCTTCAATTAAAAAGCCGACTGTACAAGGAATAATTATTTTTTGTTATTTCATATCCACAGTGGCACTTAGTTTCTGGGCCCATTCCTCGTGAAATGGTTCCTATGCCAACTCTTTCAGCCGCCGCAACATAACAAGAAAAGATAACAATTTCGTACGCAACCTTCGAGAAAAAATATTCAGCCAACTGCAAGTCCGTCTGCGTAAACGGAAGCGCCGCACTAACAATATTTTTAAATATTGTCACAACCAAACAATGAACGTTCCAGCTCGGAACCAAAAAATCTCACCAGCTCTTCCGTTTCAGTCCCGTCAGCTCGAGACCCTTTATTACCGGCTCAAACCGCCGCCACCACTACGGTTTAAAATTGAGCTGCCGCCATTGGCCGTTTGGCTCATTTGGATGCGCATCACCGCTCCATCCGCATCTCTAGAAGAGTTCGCCGAGGACAAATTCTGAGTATGTTGGCGGATGTCGAGGCGGAGTACAAAAGCGTGCTCCGCAGTGATGGTTGACGAATCAAAGGGTCCAAAGGACATCCGAGATAAGTACGGCGAGTGTTATGGGGTATTTGAGCAGTGCCTCTAATCTCAATACTCAGCTGGCCCAAACATCAGTTCATCCGTCTACACCGCAGACTTACAAGGGCGAAAATGGACTGCCCCCGCGACATCGAGGTCTTCACATTTTTTTACGTCCGCTGGCCTACTTTGAGTTTATTTACGGCAATTTATATAGAAAATAATTTAGGCTGTCTCCGGTAGAGAAGCTTTATCATCTCACCGCTAAGACCATGGCGATCCGAAGGCCATAGTCGAAAAGTCCCCGCTCACAAACGATGGGTTCGGGTGGGCATGGTCGGCCCTCCGAAACCGATATGTTGAATCGACAAACGGACAAAATCGTTTCGGAATAACGTTCGTTCTCTTTGTAGTGACCAGACGTGTTTTTTCTTGCGCTCCGCTTCTTTCTCTTATATATTACAAACAAACGGTGTTTTGGCCTAATAAATTTAATAATTTCACTCTAATCTGATTTCTCTATCGAAACTCCGCGGGTGCATGTCTATTTTTTGTGTTTAAACACGACTTTTTGACAAATTTTTGTGCGGCGGGTAATTGTGTTTTGTTGTTGCTTGCAGGTAAGAAAATACATTTGGCCGCTTTTTAGCTTTTTGTCTAGCAAATCTCTCGCTCTATCCACCAAACTACCTGTTCTTTTCTCTCTCGCTTATAAACCTTTTGTGCAGTAGCGCCTTCACTTGAAAAAGCTGTTGCAGTTCTCTCTTTTTTTCCATTTCTTCTTTAAGCATAGCTTTTTAGAAATTGTTTGCACTGTGGTTCGATTTTATTTGTTTTGATCTTTCTTTTGTCATTGAAAAAAAATTAAAAACTAACATGGAATTTTCTGTGGTCTGCGCTAAAAAACCTGCAAGAAGCAGATCACTCACGATCAGCCGAACATACCTTACTGGCTTTGCGATAGCGTAGTGCACGCAAAGTGTGCAGGTATTTCTGGCCGTGTGGGGTGATGCCATCTCACAACGCAACGGTCTGCATTATAGTTGTGAGGAACCCCGTGCGGTCGAAAGCGAAATTCGCTCGTTTATGAGGCAGACGAGGAGGGCTTTAAGGACCTGATCGTGGGCTTTAAGAAGCAATACGATCGGCTCTTAGCCATGGACACTCAGTTCAGCAGTTTACAGCTGCTGGCTGAGTTCCGCGCAAGAAGTCCACTCCACGGGACTTGCAAGTGCCAACTGCCTCACGCCCGCCGTCATCTGAAAACTAACTCCGACCACTACGCCAGTGCAGCAGTTGATTTCGTTTGCCACCCAGGGCAACGATCGCTGCTGGTGATGCAGATTCGGTAGCCGAATGCATCGTCTCGAGAACATGCAGCCGATCAGCGTCCGTGTCCGTAGAGTCCGTACCAAACTCCATAGCCATCCCATCGATTACGAACCCACCGGTTGTTGAACGTCCGGGACCGCCGGATATTGCCATCACAGGTACCGCACCTGTGGTGCCAAAACCATTGGTGGGTGTCCCCACCAAAGCGACAAGTTTTTGTCTCTCGGCTTGCCCCTGATCTTATCTAATGATGTAAGCTTTTATAAAGCAAAATAAAAGCCGAAGGCCTAAAGGTGGAGAAGTTTAATTTCGCTTATGCCAGGGGAGATAGCTTCTTTCAAGATAAGCGTCTCTCCAACTCATTTCAGCACCATTTGTTCTGCCAATTTTGGCCGGAGCACTTGGTTGTGAAAGAGTATAAGGCTAAGAAGAAGAATAGGCCCCCATAACTCTCCCGGCAGTCAGACCAGTGCTCCATCCTCATCTTCCCGCTCTACTTCCACCCATCCAAAAACTAGTTTCCTCTCTTTTCATTACTTACCAGAATGCTAGAGGCTTACGTACTAAGCTCAGCACTCTCTATCTTGAAAGTTTTACATTTTTGTCCCATATTATTGTGTTAACTGAAACCTGGTTAAAGCCGGACATCCTTAGTTCCGAAGTTTTTGGCAGATCGGTACACAATATTTAGAAATGACCGTTTTGTCTCGACGTGGAGGAGGGGTCCTCATCGCAGTGGACTCTAACTTCACGTCGGAACATTTCATATTCCAGGTTCCACAAGACCTGGAATTCCTGTGTATAAAAAATGATTCTTCCAGCCTTCTCTATTTTCATTACCTGCTCGTACATTCCACCGTCTTCGGATATCTCTATATACGAGCAGCACCTGTCCGCTTTAAAACTATTTCTTCCTCGCTATCAGATAAAGACCACATGATAGTTCTGGGGATTTCAATTTGCCAGGCACTGTTTGGTCTTCGGTAAACGAGTCGAATAACCTTGTGCCCATATCACGACATGACTTTTTATTGACGGCTTGCTAGACCTGTCCCTGTCTCAAGTCAACCATGTGAAAATTCCTTGGGTCGATTGCTCGATCTCTGCTTCGTCCCGGATCCGACCATAGCGTTGTTAACCCGAGCCCTTCCGCTCACTATACCTGAAGACTCTACCATCCTACTTTCGAGTATACGGTCGATATTGACCTTCTGTATTGGATCGATCAGATAAGCTTTCTAAACGTGTCCGCTGCTTTCGTAAGGCCGAGTTTACGAAGCTTAATAGCCTGATTAGGGATTTCGATTGGTCCGCTCTGTACTTGTGCACTGACGTTCTGAAAGGCACAAACATTTTCTATAATGTAAACTTTGACACACTCTTTGATTCTTGTGTCCCATATTTTTGTCCGATTAGATTGGGAAGCCCCTTTGGTTTACCAAAGAGCTATCCAGTCTAAAAACATAAAATCAAGACTTTATAAAAATTTCAAGAAGTTAGCTCTCCTTCTTCTCTCTCGCTATGTAATAGCTCGGTCAAAATTTACCATTGTAAACGCTCAACGTTACAAAAAATTACCTAGCTCGATGC
Source organism: Drosophila bifasciata (assembly GCA_009664405.1). Classification (NCBI taxonomy): domain Eukaryota; kingdom Metazoa; phylum Arthropoda; class Insecta; order Diptera; family Drosophilidae; genus Drosophila; species Drosophila bifasciata. The sequence continues at coordinate 4,319 of WIOZ01000128.1, forward strand.
AGGATGCGCTTTTCTCAGGACCCTAAACAGTTTTACAGCTTCGTAAACAGCAAGCGTAAATCGTCCGCACATCCATCCTCGCTATCATTTAATAATTCGTCGGCAAACAATGATCAGGCCATTGCCGATCTTTTTGCACAATTTTTTCAAACAACCTATTCCCATGAAAGCTACTCTGGTCAGCCGTATCCATACAGTTTACCAAGATCGAACGGCATTTTCAGTCCCTACGTTAAATGAAAGCTCACTGCTTCAGGATCTTCGACTAGTTAAACCAGTGTTCTCACCGGGTCCTGACGGAGTCCCCGCCTGTGTACTCAGGTACTGCGCCGACGCTCTGTGTGGACCCCTGCTTAAACTATTCACCCTATCCCCTTAACTCCTCCTGTTTCCCTCCGATCTGGAAGGAATCGTTTATTATTCCTCTCCATAAGAAAGGTAGTAAGTCTGACGCAATGAATTACAGAGGTATATCAAAGTTATCCGCTATTCCAAAATGTTTGAGAAAATTTTTAACCCCGCACTTGCAACATCTCTGCAAATCACTTATATCTCCAGCTCAGCACGGATTTATAAGGCGACGATCAACAACTACAAATTTACTAGAGTTTACCTCTTTTATTATTAAAGGCTTCCATGGTAACATGCAGACGGATGTCATTTACACCGATTTCAGTAAAGCATTCGACTCTGTAAACCATTCCCTTTAGCACAAAAACTTGACATTTTAGGTTTCCGCCCAACCTTTTGAAATGGATTTTCAAGCTACCTTTGCTGTAGGTCTCAAAGAGTGCTCTTCAAAACTCCTTGTCTTCACTTGTTCAGGTTACTTCTGGAGTACCACAGGGCAGCCATCTTGGCCCCTACTTTTCACACTCTTTCATTAATGACCTGCCTTCAGTATTAACAAACTCTCGAGTACTCATGTATGCGGATGACGTTAAACTCTGTGTCCAGTATAAGGACATTTCATTTCACTCTCGCTTGCAATCCGATCTCAATAACTTTCAGTCATGTGTTGTGCAAATATGTTACACCTGAATGCCTCGAAATGTAAAGTAATGACATTTCGTCGCTTCAGCCCCTTGTTGGCTCCTTACACCCTCTGCGGTGGTTCTCTTGAGAGAATTACATTGGTTGATGATCTTGGTGTTAAACTAGACCCCAAGTTAAAATTTTCTGAACATATTTCTACCATGGTAAATAAAAGCCATGGGAGTGTTTTGGTTTATAAAGAGGTGGTCAAAGGAATTTGACGACCCCTATATAACGAAGACTCTCTATATTTCACTTGTTCGTCCGATTTTAGAGTACGGCTCATGTGTATGGTGTCCTCAGTACAAAGTACACCAAGACCGTATAGAATCAGTCCAGAAAAACTTTTTACTTTTGCTCTGCGTGGCCTCAACTGGGATGAAGGGTGTGAGACTGCTTTTACTCTTGCAGATTGCTCTTAATAGACCTTCCATCCTTACTTAATCGTAGAAAAATGCTTGGTGTGATTTTCATGCACAACTTGATCAGGGGTGACATCGACAGCCCTGACTTGTTGAGCCGCATAAACTTCACGATTCCTATTAGATCCTCTAGAAATTTTTATTCCTTTTGTACCTTCCACTGTGTAGATCGAATTATTCCTTGCATGAACCGTTTCTGATCTTATGCTCGGATTATAATTCGTTCTACCATATAATATCCACCACTAAATCACTTCCTCTACTTAAATCACTAATACTAACATACCTTGCACGTAATTAGTAATATTCTTTTGTAACTTTGCATGTTTAGCGTTGTGTTTAGCCCTAATTTTCCTCGAATATTAGTCTAACACCTATTTTTCCTGCATGTTCGCGATCGGTTTCGGTACTCGTGTCGCGCGTCATGCGGCAGCGCCCCTCGGTCGGTTGGGGCGGGGAGGAGGGCTGCGTATCTGCTTGGGATCCGCGCGTAACAGGCTTCGGTTTGGTGTCGCATGGGCCACTTGATGGTGCAGTCATTGCACATCAACGTCCTAAAGTATGGAATTTCTACACAGACGTTGCCAGTAATTTCCCGTGGAACGCCTGCAGATGAATTGAATGTTGCCTTTATGGAATAACGTTAAAACATTATCGCTAACCACTAATATGAGAGTTCAACTTCAAAATGATCAAAGTGCTGCACAATTTTCCAAACAATTGTTAGCTGTTGAAATGGAAAGTCCCAGTTGATGCGACATCTGGATTAATTACTCTTACCAACGACCTTTGCCGATTTGTAGACTCTCAATTAGGCTCTTATTGAAAATGTTTTCCCAAACATTAGTGACAATTATCAGAATTATGCTTGGTTAAGTCAACGAGCAATTTTGCCGCAAAGAATAATGATGTACACGCACTGAATTTCACAATTCAATCAAAATTGCTGGCGATTTGATGACATATAAATCTGTTGATTCCATAACAAATCCCGATGATGTAGTAAATTATCCAACGGAGTTTTTGAACTCTCTGGAGTTACCAGGATTTCACCACATAACTTGCAACTCAAAGTTGGTACAGTTATTATGATATAGCGTAATTTGAATCCACCGCGACTTTGCAACGGTACTCGACTTTCGGTAAAAAAGACTTATGCCGAATTTGATTGAGGCAACCATTATTAACGGAAAGTACGCAGGTGAAAATGTATGTATTCTTCGAATACCAATGATTCTGACTAATCTTACGTTTGACTTCAAACGATTGCAATTTCAGTTCGCCTTGCGTTCGCAATGACAATTAACAAGTCGCAAGGCAAATCGCTTCGAGTTTGCGGGATAAATTTAGAAAATCATTGTTTTTCACATGGGCTGTTATACGTTGCGTGTTCACGAGTTGGGAAACCATCCGCTTTGTTTGTGTTAACGTCAGACCAAAAACAAAAATGTGGTTTACCAAAGTGTGTACTTCAATATAACGCTTCGATTCAGTATTTACTTTGGATTCACTTTCATTTACTTAGAGAAGTTCAACTAAATAACACTTCATTTTTTAATCGAAATGAATTCATTACTGTTGTGAAATGAAATAAAATTTTTCTTTTTCATATATAAAACAAACAAAAAATTGTTCTTCATCTTTTAATCACCAAACGAAATGTTACATAAAAACGAAGCCATCTGGTGGCGAAACGGAGTTCGCCGGGTTTTGCTAGTTTCATATATATACACATATCCGCATTTATTTCCATACATATATACATTTTTTTCCATAGTTGGCCGCAATATATTTATATTGTCAACTATATACATATGTACCTAAAAATAACCCTACACACATACAGGGAAAATACCACATTCCGTATTTAAATACCGTATTCCACACATATGTACATTCCGCGCATATCCACATACATTTAACAATGAATTCTGCGATTCCGAACAGTTTTACGCGTTCCAGCAACACCTTTGGTCGCCACAAGATATAATATTATCTCCAATTCCGTAATAAATTATCCTCAACCCAGGCACAGTGCATTTCCATAGCTATTTCGCATTTTTTTCGTGCCAATTTGTGGAATTGTCTGTCTATGTCTACTGTTCAGTGTATGTTCGAACTAGAGGTGACAACATGTACACCGAACACGAACACTGTTTGAGGGGCCAAGCTTTTTTTGGCACCTGTTATTTCCAAAATCAATTAAAACAATTTGGTTCAAACGTTATAAAATGCTTATTTATTTAGGCGGCTAGCGAAAGCCAATTGCTCGCTCTTTGCCAGGCCGGATAAAGTACAAACGGGCTCGGTATGCAACCTATGCGGAGAAAGATTAGCATAGAACTAACTTAGGCAACGACGGTCGATCAACGCTAGAGCCGAAGCGGCAGGTGCAGAGCACCCCTTAACAGAGAGAGCGCAGCAGCACTGCCGAACGCTGGAGACGACATCATTTTAGGGTTTTACTTGCTCTTATACAAATACATAACTTTAAATTAACTTGACGCTTAACCAGCCGCTGGCCCGAACATACTCCCCTTGGAAGCTCGCCTTTCAACTGACTTCAAGGGGCAGCAAGCACAGCCGAGTAACAGCCTCCTGATGGTTCCTGAGGCCGTCCTTAAGTCAGCCACGCGGCACACTCCATCCTTGCCTTTGACGACGTCGACCACTCTAGCCAGTGGCCAACGCATTGGAGGAAGATTCTGGTCCTTCACCAGGACGACAACGTTCACGCAGAGGTTTTGCGCAGCCGTACGCCACTTCGAGCGCTCCGCAAAGAGTCAGATACTCTTTCGCGCCAGCGCCGCCAGAATGTTCTGCTGAAGTTGAGTGACCCGCTGCCAACCATCCAAACGATTGTAGTTGAGCTCTTTAGGTCAGGCTCGAGAATTGCTTCGTGCGGGCCCCCAAAAGCAGATGATCAGGCGTCAACACATCCAAGTCGTCAGGATTTTCTGAAAGCGAGAGCAAAGGGCGAGAATTAACAATTGCCGTGATCCGGCAGATCAAGGTACGCAGCTCGTCGAAGCTAAGGACGGATGGCCCAACTGAGCGGTACAAATGATGCTTGGCGGTCTTCACGGCCGCTTTCCCACAATCCGCCAAAGTGCGGAGAGCGCGGCGGGATGAAATGCCAGTCGATTCCGTCAGCCAAAACAGGATTCATGGACCTCCTTCATGTGCGAGTCGCTTAGGAAGAGCCTCTTTAGCTCCAGAAGTCGTTCTTGGCTCCAACGAAGTTTGTCGCATTATCTGACCAAATTTGACTTGGCCTTCCCTCGAATGGACGTGAACCGTTTTAATGCGCCTAGGAACGATGCGGTGGTAAGATCCTTGACAAGCTCCATGTGAATGGCCTTAGACGTGAAGCATATAAACACGCCTATGTAGCATTTGATTGGAGGCCTACTGCGGATTTCTGACCGGTAGAAAAACGGTCCACAATAGTCCACTTCCAGTTACTTCGAAGGCCGGGATCCTTCCACACGCTCCTTTGGCAAGTCTCCCATAATGTGTTCAACGATGCGTGGCCTCGTCCTGAAGCATCTCACACACTTGTCAACCATCTTTGAAACGGCCTTGATTCCTCCAATAGGCCAATATTCCAATCGAATATTGGCAAGCAAAGCGCGAGGTCCGGCGTGGAGGCTCCGTTGATGATAATAGTTTATCACTGCAGCCGTCACGGGATGATCCTTGGGCAGAATAAGCGGGTGCCGAGCGCTAAATGGGAGCGATGAGTTGCCGAGCCGACCTCCAACTCGAAGCAAACCAGCCGGATCGATGAACGGAAAGCGAACTGATGGAGCTAGACTTCCTGACCTGCCCATTGCGCCTAATCTCCTTTTATGTCCGACCACAAACTTGCCAGCTGAATATGCCGAACTAGAAGATGCGTTCCTTGCTGAATGTCAGAAACCGTGAGTCCAGGATGCCTAAGACGATGACTGAATTTATGCATGTAGGCAAATGTGCGCTGCATGCCAAAAGAATGAATTTTGCAAATTTGCATCCGGGAGTGAGATCAGCATGTGGAGAAATGATCAGCAATACACGCCAGAAGCTCAATGGTCGGAGTTTCAGAAACGGGAGATGCAGGCCACTCATCCTTAGATCCCAACAAAAAACGACGGGCCGTGAAACCACAGCTCTGACTGGATGAGGTGACTGGGAAGCGAGCCTCTCGAGAGGATATTAGCGGGATTCAACGATGTGGGAACATAGTGCCATGCCATGCCTTGCGTCAACTCCTGAATTGTTGATTTGCCACGATTTGAAAAACCTGAAATTTGGCTGGCTCATCCCGTATCCAAGATAGCGCCGTCGACGAATCCGACCAGCAATGAAACTGGCCTGGGAAGATTCCAGTCTCCCTTAGGTTGTGCATAACCTTCGCAAGCAAAATGGCTCCACTCAATTCAAGCTTTGGAATTGACAATGATTTTAGGGGCGCCACTCGTGACTTTGAGCACAAAACATTGCTCGACGACTCCCCTTGCCTGGACACGACATATACGCACGCACCATATGCCTCCATACTGGCATCACAAAATCCATGGATCTCCAAAACTGCACTGGAAGGATGGACAAGGCGAGGAAATGAGATTCGAGAGATGCTTGCCAAGCTGTTTCTTAGGTCCATCCAAGTTGAATGCAGCGCTGCCGGTAGACTCTCATCCCAGTCAAGTTTTGTCTCCAAAGCTGCTGAAGGAAAATCTACACCCTGACAATAACAGGATTAATCAATCCAATTGGGTCGTAGAAACGCACAATCGTTGAAAAACCAAAACCGAACGCTTGGAGGATCAGATCAGCAGCTGATCTGGACGCAGGGTCCCAAGCTAAACCAAGAGTTTTTTGTGATGTCGCTTCCATCATGAAACCGCAGAAACTTCTCCACGTCGCCTTCCGGAATTCCATCAAGCACCTCCTGGCTACTCGAGCACCATTTTCTAAGCTTGAAGTTTCCGCACGAAAGTAGACTTGAAGTTTGGCGCATCTTTTCCTTGACCTCTGCGACCGAGATGCCGCCGGAGATGAGATCATCGACATAAAAACTCCTGTTTCAGAGCAGCTGAGCCAAGAGGGTAGGGCTCACCATCGTCGATGGCCAGCTGGTGCATTGAGCGGACAGCTAAAAACGATGCAGCCCTCGTACCGTATGTGACGGTGTCTAATGTGTAGACCTGAACATCGGACTGGATGGAATCTCGCCAAAGGATACACTGGAGATAATTGTCAGGTGGAGATACCCTTACGCAGCGGTACATTTTACAAATGTCACCCGTGAGAGCGACGGGATATGTGCGGAACCGGATCAGAATGGTAAACAATGCCGGCTGAATAACAGGACCCGTCATCATCACATCATTTAAGGAGAATCCAGTTGATGTAGCTGCAGAGCCATCGAAAACGACACGGAGTTTTGTCGTGGTGCTGTCCTCCTTTAAACGCAGTGATGAGGCAGAAAAATACTTGCAGCGGTTACGTGAGTCAGGATGGACTTCGGACATATGCTGCAAGTCAATGTACTCCTTCATAAAGCCGAGTACCGCTCCTTGAGCGTGGGATTACGATCCAGTTTTCGTTCCAAACTGAGGAATCGTCGGTAAGCCTGAGTATAAGATTCTCCCAAAATCGGCATCATGCTTTAAAAGGCAACCTAACGGAGTACTCCCCGATGGCAAACGTGAAAGGTGGCTTTACGAAATGCGCCTCACAATCTACTTCTTCCTTTGTACTTAAAGGCAGCCTCCACACAATCCTCGCTTCCCCAAAAACATACGAAGAGTTTGATCCAACCTTGCATTCATTCTAGCCTCCGAATCGAAGAAATTTGAATTCCCAAAAGCGACGAACTTGATACCCCTCTGCCCACCACCAGATACGATCCACCCAAGCCGGGTCTTCTGCAGAAGCGGCAATCCGTCTATGAGCTTGAACGCAGAGAAGGTCATAAAATATGCTCGCGCCAATGAGGAGATCTACTCGCTGAGGATTAAAGAACGCAGGATCGGCAAGCTGAAAAGGAATGTTCCAATCGGCTACATTAACTGCCAGACTTGGTTGGCTATCTGTGATTGTGGGGGCGATGAGAGCAGTGAGCATGGTCGAATAGTCCGAAGTGCGGGACTGCATGCAAATGCTCACGGTGGAACCCTCAGTGGAGACGCTAGTATCGCCAAGACCTGAGACAAGGGCAGACGATTGAGTTCTCCTAAGCTGAAGCTGCTGGGCGAACCTAGAGGTCACGAGATGAAGCTGGGATCCTGAATCAGAATGGCGCGACACGGAACCAAAACGCCCGATCGATTCTTCACCAGAACGACAGCCGTAGCCAGCAGCACAACATCGGAGTGGGAGACCTTGGGCAGCAAGAGAGGTAGACGCATGAGACGGCATACTGCCAGCAGAATCCTGAACCGGCGAAATAGGTGCTGGTTGTACTGCACCTTCTAGAGGAGAAACAGCTGGGGAGCTTTGCGCTATGGATGAATCGAAATGCAATAAGGTATGATGCCTTTTTCCGCAAACTCTACACTGGCCACCGGTACATGCACGAGTCCGATGACCCGACTTTAAACAATTGAAGCAAAGTGAAAGCTTCTTCACTTCCTTATGACGAAGAAAGGGAGATAAATTTGTGAAAATGCTGCACGAGTATATTCCGTGGCCCAATGAATGGCAGAAAGGGCATCCAGATGGGTTGGCGGAAGAGTTAGAGGCAACAAAAGTTTTCTTTGGATGTGTATTCTGGCTTTTTCCCACCTGAGCGCTACCAGCGTGTGTCGCTACAGCGTATTGCACGTTCTCCATCTTCTGGCATCTCTTCTCCAGGAAATCATAGAACTCCCCAGCTGTGGGTATCCTGTCCGATGACGCACTCTCTCCTCCCATTTGGCTTGTGTCTTGGCATCTAGCTTTTGTAGCAGCATGTGAATTATCATGCATCCAGATATCTCCTCAGCACTTCCCAAAGTCTGCAGGGCACGCGTATGCAAGTTGACTGCGTCTGAGAACTCCCGAAGCCCTTTTAGCAGAAGGCGAATCTACCTTCTTGAGCCCAAGAATCTCCTTGATGTGTGCCTGGAAAACAAGTCGTTTATTATTAAAGCGTTTGCTAAGTATATCCAGAGCCACACGATAATTGGCACTGGAGAGCTCCAAAGATCGAACCGAATCCAGGGCCGCATCCGAGAGGCATGAGCGAAGATGTTGGAACTTCTCGATTTCACTGAGGTCCGATCTCCTTCGATGACCGAATTGAACACTGCAATAAAATCCGCATATTCCACATAGCCGCCGGAGAAGCTAGGAAGCTTAAGCTCAGGAAGCCGCTGTTTGTGAGCCATGATGATGGTATGACCTCCAGAGTTGTTTGGAAGGCTAGTGGAATGAGCGGCTACGCGTAGGTGTCCTAATTCGAGAGCCGAAAGCAGCTCAGCTTTCAAAGAAATGAACAGGGCATCGAATGTTTCACGCAGCTCACTTCCAATCTCGTTTTCATCCAGCGATTCCAGTTCATTATGGGACTTGTTGAACTCCTCACGCATTTCCGCCAACATATCGAGGCGCACATCTATTTCGGACGCACTTAGTTTGTCAATTTTATTTCCCGAGAATGACTCGCCAAGACGGTGCAGGCGATCATGCAGGGACTGAACTTTACGTTTGTAAAGCCTCAGCCTTTTTCAACCATCGCAATATTTTCACCCGCGACTGTATTCGGCTCGTTCTCCATGCTAAGCGGTGTAATGGAATAAACCAACGGAAAATGTAAGACCGCTTAAGCGACGTCGAACAGAGCGGGAGCGCGGAATGGAAGAATGAAAAGTCAAGAACCGCGGCTGCAGCGGGGCAGGGCAAAAGAGATTAGGCGATTAAGCAACGGAATATTCGACAAACGGAATGTCTCACTGAGCTTGCACTTTAACTGTTTTTATTGGCACAAAATGTAATTGCTTGCCGTTACACTGCACAGCAAAGAATATATTGTTCGATTTTTAATAGTTTTAACAAAACACGATTTAAGTTGCAGTTAAATCACGTCGGGGTCACCAATGTTTGAGGGGCCAAGCTTTTTGGCACCTGTTTATTTCAAAATCAATTAAAACAATTTGGTTCAAACGTTATAAAATGCTTATTTATTCAGGCGGCTAGCGAAAGCCAATTGCTCGCTCTTTGCCAGGCCGGATAAAGTACAAACGGGCTCGGTATGCAACCTATGCGGAGAAAAGATTAGCATAGAACTAACTTAGGCAACGACGGTCGATCAACGCTAGAGCCGAAGCGGCAGGTGCAGAGCGCCCTTTAACAGAGAGAGCGCAGCAGCACTGCCGAACGCTGGAGACGACATAATTTTAGGGTTTTACTTGCTCTTATACAAATACATAATGTTAACATTAAATTGACGTTTAAATAGCCGCTGGCCCGAACAAACACCGACAAATAAAACAAATAAATTCAAGCCGCCGAATTATCCAAAAATACAACGTCTTACGTTGGTTCGGCTTCAATTAAAAGCCGACTGTACAATGAATTAATTATTTTTTTTTTGTTATTTCATATCCAGTGGTAGGTTAGTTTTTGGGCCCATTCCTCGTGCTTATGGTTCCTATCGGCTCTACAGCCGCCGCAACATAACAAGAAAGATAACAATTTCGTACGCAACCTTCCGAGAAAAAATATTATTTGCCAACTGCACAAGTCCGTCAAAAGGTAAACGGGAAGCGCCGCACTAACAATATTTTTTAAATATTGTCACAACCAGTGTGAACGTTCCTCTCCTCGGCGTGTATCAATTGATCCACTCATTGTTTGGGAACCTCGATCCAGAGCGACCCCAAATAATCCGAGTCGGTATTGAAAATTGTTGTCCAACAAAGAGCGAGGCCTTTTCTTTTCCATTCACCCAGCAGTGGGTTTCTCTTTTTTGCGTATTTACGGAAGTTATTTCCTTCTGTTGTGGTGCCCTGCCCAGCCTAAGTTTTTGCCGTTGTTTTCCCTCCGTCAAACCGACTTCAGCTTCGGACTTCGCAGCCACACTCTGCGCGCGTGGGCGTACGTAGTATGCCAACGGGTGACAAGGACAGCAAAGGGTTTCTGGCTGCGACGTCTCCACGTCGGCTACGCGCCTCTTCCGCCTCAGGAAATACCCCCACTCGGCGAGGATCAGTCGCCAGTCACTCCCAGAGCAGCCAGTAGCAGACCTGCTGCCAGGACCAAATCGGTTCTCTTCCCGTCTCCCATCAATCTCAAGGTGCCAGCTCGGAACCAAAACGATCTCACCAGCTCTTCCGTTTTTCAGTCCCGTCTGGCTCGAGACCCTTTATTAAAATGGCTCAAACCGCCACCACTACGGCACGAGCAAAATTAGCCGCCGCCATTGGCCGTTTGGCTCATTTGGATGGGCGCATCACTGCCGCTCCATCCGCATCTCTTTCCGAGGTTCGCCGAGGACAAATTCTGACGTATGTTGGCGGATGTCGAGGCGGAGTACAAAGCGTTCTCCGCAGACTTGATGGTTGACGAGGATCAAAGGGTCCAAGAGGACATCCGAGATAAGTACGGCGAGTGTTATGGGGTATTTGAGCAGTGCCTCGCTAATCTCAATACTCAGCTGGCCCAAACATCAGTTCATCCGTCTACACCGCAGACTTACCAGGGCGGCTGTCGACTTCCCCCTGCGACATCGAGGTCTTCACAGGAGATTACGTCCGCTGGCCTACTTTCCGAGATTTATTTACGGCAATTTATATAAATAATTCTAGGCTGTCTCCGGTAGAGAAGCTTTATCATCTCACCGCTAAGACAAGTGTGGCGATCCGAAGGCCATAGTCGAAAAGTCCCCGCTCACAAACGATGGGTTCGAGTGGGCATGGTCGGCCCTCGAAACCGATATGAAAAAATCGGCTCCTGCTGAATCGGCTCCTGGTGACCAACCAGATCAATATTCTGCTCTTTCTGCCTCGCGTCGAGTCCGAGACCAGCCGAGCTTTGAAAGAGCTTCAAAGCACGATGCAAGGGGTCCTCACCGCCCTTGCTCACTCAAAGTGTCTGCACGGACAACTGGGATGTGCCTCCCTTGTGACTATCTGTGCCTCCAAGTTGCCGAAGTTGACCCGGTCCCTGTGGGAAGCATCCGTCACCGACAAGAAAGAGGTCCCTCCATGGGCGGAAATCGACGCCTTCCTAGGTTGGTCTGGTGTCGACCCGTCCACTTCCAAAGGCCATCCGAACCCACCATCGTCCAAAGGTACCCTGAATCCGCAGCCCTCCGGAAGCAACTCCAACCCGTTCCGGTCTCAGGGGAGTCCGTGCCTAGGAAGTTTCACTTCTTCCAGACACAAGTGAGTCCAAAGAGAAGAACGTGTGATCTCTGCTCCAAAGAGAACCATCCGATCCGACTGTGTCCGCACTTGTACAGATGACCGTGGATGCACGGGCCAGTTGCATTAAAAAAAGAGGCAGCTGTGCTTGAACTGTTTCGCGTGGGGCACCAGCTGCGGGAATGCCAAAGCGCCCAAAGTTGCTTCGCTTGTGGAGCCCGCCACCACACGCTTCTGCATCGGGGTACCTCAGCTCCCAGCGAATTGACTGATCCGCGACCGCGGAGGAGTCCGGTTCCTCCGTCGCTCCAGCCAACGTATCAGAACTATTTTTCCTCGGGAACAAGTTGGTGTTTCTCGGCACTGTGATGATAAACATTTGCCACCGAGGGGACAAATTTCCGTGCCCGCGCTCCAATCGACTCGAGGTGGCGTTCGTTCGGAACGTCTTTATTAACATTCAACTACCATTCCGCCTTATTCGGCCGTCGTTTCAGTCAAGCTCTGTGATTTTTCCATTCGCTCCCTGGTTACGCCGAGCGTACAGTTAAACGCCACGGCCTACGTCCTGCCAGAGATCGCCGGCATTCTTCCTTCATATCCGATCCCGCAGAACGCGCCGCGAGCTTTCCGAACCTGCCATTGCCGAACCTGCGTTTTGCGAGAGCTCAGAGATGGACGTTTTATGAGAGCCACAGATAGACGTTCTGATCTCGCGACCGACATCTGTGGTTCCCTCCCGGACACGAAAACTATCTTTGGGTGGGTGCTTACCGGTCCATTGCCAAAGTGCTGTTCCTGACCAGATTGCATCCTTCTCCACTCGAATTTCCCACGTCCGCGACGCTCCGACAAGACAAAAGGTGGAGGATCTCACGGGGGTAGTAGGAGAGTCGGACTCCTTTTGCGAAAAGCCATTTTATTCGAACCACGTCAAGAACGTCAAGCGGGAAGTACGTGGTAACACTGCCGTTTCGTGACCCCGCTCATTGTGGGTCGGGCCTGGGGCATTCACGGTCCATTGCTCTAGCTCAGTTTCTCCGAAATGAGAATCGGCTAAGAAGAAACGTTCCATCGATGAGAGCAGTATAACTCGGTGATCCGTGAATATTTAGATCTCGACCATATGACAGAGGTTTCGTCCACTAATAATTCCGGCAATTATTATCTCCCGCACCATGCGGTAATATGGCCGGAGAGCACTACTACGAAAGTCCGCGTGGTATTCAACGCGTCCAGCCCTTCTGCGAACGGTACGAGCTTGAACGATCTGCTTCATGCTGGTCCGGTCCTCAAATCCGATTTAACCATCCAAATCCTGAAGTGGGCGCTATTTCCGATACGTCTTCAACGCCGACATTTTGGGATGTATCGCCAGATTTGAGTACATCCGACGCACATTCGGGTCCCGATTTCAGCGAATCTGGTACAATTCCGTGATTCAGGCGGGTGAGATTCGGGATTACGAGCTGAAAACCGTGACTTTTTGGTCAATTGCGCTGCGTTTTTAGCCATCCGGGTCCTGCAACAGCTTGCCGACGACATCCTGTCGCGATTTCCAAGGGCAAGTCACATTGTTTGGCAATTCATGTACGTCGACGACGTCCTAGCCGGAGCAGATTCCGTCAAGGAAGCTCAGCTGGCCATTCACGAATTGCAAGCCGCCCCTGGCTCCGCAGGTTTTCCACTGCGTAAATGGACGTCCAATCAAAAAAGGAGATTTTGGACGACTAGTATGGTGACCACCTCCTGCACACCGATTTTCTGGAAATCGATGCCGAGAAGCACGGCAAAGACCCTCGGAGTTCGCTGGAAGGCGACGTCAGACGAGTTCTTCTTTGTTCCTCCCGTGTTCACGCTCGAGTCATCCTTCACCAAGCGAGAAGTTCTTTCTCAGATTGCGAAGCTGTTTGACCACGCGGGTTGGCTAGCCCCATGCATCGTCCGGTCCAAGATTTTCATGCAGGAAATCTGGTTCTGGTGGTTCCGAACCTCTGCGCAAGCGCGTTGTAATGGCTGGGATGGGACGAACATCTGCCAAGTCGAACATCACGGTTGTACCAGAAAGGCTGTACGGTGCAGCGATCTACTTGCGCGTCGAGTGTGGCCATTATATCACGGTGCATCTGCTATCAGCAAAAAACACAGTTGCTCCCGTGAAAACCGTCTCACTTCCTCGGTTAGAGCTGTGCGGTGCAGTGCTCCTTTCCGAAATGGCGACGGCTATCCTGCCAAGCATGCCGACAAAAGATCCTCAATGCCACTACTGGACCGATTCGACTATTATGCTGGCCTGGTTGAGCAAGACAGCTTGCCACTGGACTACCTTTGTGGCCAATCGAGTAACCAAGATAGCTCAGACTACCGACACCACGAATTGGGTTCATGTTCGGTCCGAACATAACCCCGCTGACTTAGTGAGTCGGGGCGTATCGTTACCAGAACTGGTGGGTAACCACCTCTGGTGGCATGGACCAACGGGAACGGTGGCCACCTCCACCTATGACTCCAGAGCAGCGGGCCGTGAAGGTCCATTTTGCTGCCGGCCCTCCCCAAGATTGGGGGGAGCGTTTCTCCCGATTTGAGAAGGCTCTTCGAGTGCGGGCGTATGTGCTCCGTTTTATTCAGTGTTGCCGGAAGGTAACACCGCACGTTGGGGCCACCTCACTAGTGGAAATTAACAAAGCGGAGCAGACTCTTATCCTAGAGGCTCAGCGCCGGGACTTCCCAAGAATTTTACTGCCTGAGTGGTAAACGTCCCGTGCCAAGTTCGAGCTCTATCCTGAACCTGAACCCCTTTCTAGACCGACATGGGATAAACTGAGATCCTGTGGCCGGATCACAGCGTCACAAGATTTGAAGTATGACGAGCGTCATCCAATCATCCTTTTCCTACAGTTGCCGCCTGTCTCGCCTGCTGCGCGCATTTCACGCACAAAATAACTCTCCATGGCGGTAGTCAACTGATGACTCGACTCATACGCGGCAAATATTGGATTCCGCGAATCCGGAACCTGATGAAGGGGGTGGTGTGGTGCAAAAATTCCTGCAAAATATGCATCATCCACAACAGACAAAGCTTCTTTCTCCAGACCATTTACCCATACCGGTATTGACTACGCCGGTCCTTTCGACATAAGGAACTATACCGGGAGAGCGTGCCTGATCACCGAGGGTTATGTGTGCGTTTTTGTCTGCTTTTCCACGAAGGCCGTGGTGGAGGCCACTTCCGACCTGACCACCGAGAAGTTTCTGGCAGCTTTCGCTCGTTTCGTTTGCTCGACGAGGCTGTCCGCAGCGTATTCATTCCGACAATGGCAAAACTTTCGTGGGAGGCGAAACTAAACGCCTTGGAATTTGACGTTTTGATTCTTTTTTCGATCATTGCCGGGACATCCATTCAACCATCAATAAATTGACTCGGTTTCATCCCGAAATGGGACCTGCGGGGAGCCGATTTAACTCGTTTCAAAACTCTGGCGCGTGTGTCGACGTCCGCAGAAATCGATCGGCGCATGGGACTGGAGATCGTCACAGTGGAAATATGGTGTACATGTGTTTTGGCAAACCAAATTAAAGGTATGTTGTATTGTCAAAACGGTTTTGTAAACAGAGGAAACTTCTCTATGCATAATGTTGTTAATTAGTTAATGATCTAAATAATGTATCGACCCCAGTCCGATGATTACATCTGCGCTGCGGGTAAGCATCCCTGACGAGGGCGTTCTGCCAGAACTTTTGGAAAATCAAACAGCTGCAACGATTTCCGCAAATCGCGACATAGGCCAGGCGGATTATCACAAATCGTTCAGATCAATCAATGATGGTTTTCATAATTGAAGGTAACCTGCCTTGGGCTGCCATGGCGTTCCGTGAGAGTACTTTCCGTCGGTATCCCGGGACGCAAAATTGTCCCATGACACGCAGTCATGATCGTCGGCTGCCGTGGCGCCCGATCGCTAAAGTCGTTCTACATTCCGGGAAGACGTAGTCTTAATTTATCGGGTTCTAATTTGGTTTGCTGAGTCCGTTGATGTCGGAAGCCTGGGGCAAATGTTGCATCCTCTTTGATTCTTTTGCTAAGCGTCTCCCCCCAAGGGTTGTCGGGACGGGGCATCGGCAACCTCGTTCGTTTCCCTGCTCTATAGTGGACGAGTACTGATACTGTTGGAGTTCGAGCGCCCATCTCTATTCTTCCAGGGAACAGCTGTTTTTATGCCATTTCAGGCAAGATGGTCCACAACCCCGTCGAACCGGTATCCTTCGAGGGAGCATCTAGTTTTCGGATTTCACAAATGACGGCGAGGCAATCCTTGTCTGGCTGGGTAGTTTCTTCGGTCTGGTTCAAGCGTCGGGTCGGGCCTGACGCGTTCTTTCCTCGATCCTGCGTTTGAGCGCGGCCATGCCGAGGTTGCTCGCATCGGTTTGTAGTGAAACCGCGAGTAGTTTGTCGTGGATAGTTCTTTTAGATGGTCGATCTGTTGATCTGCGGTCCATGTCCATGTTGGTCCTTTCTTGAGTAGCTGGGACATTGGTTGGACTACTGCCGCAAAGTTTGGAACGAATCTTCGGTACCAGGATGGCATTCCGATGTACTGCCGTGGTTCCTTCAGGTTCGTGGGTGAAGCAATCTTGTCGGGATCCGTGTGGATACGCTTCTTCGCTGATGACGTAACCAAGATATTTGATCCGGCTTTGGAAAAAGGTGCACTTTTCCGCGTTTATCCGCAGGTTTTTTTCCGTCGTAGTCTCGAAGTCTCGTCCGACGACGACAATGTCGTCTAAATAGGCGAATGCGTAGGGTTCCATGTCGGCACCGATCACAGTAAAGGGCCCGTTGGAATGTTGCTGGTGCACATGTAATCCGAAAGGCATCACTTTCCATTGATACAAGACCTCTGCCGGGGACCGTGAAGGGGGTGGCTTCTCTGCTTCCGTTGGCCATGGGTATTTGCCAGTATCCGTTCTTTTTCCGATCGAGGGTGGTTATGAAACGATGCGTTCTGTAGGCGCTCCAAGATGTAATTGATTCTGGGCAGTGGGTATGCGTCAGGAATAGAGTGAGTGTTGAGTTGTCGGTTAGTCAACGCACATGCGCCATTTGCCGTTCTTTTTACGTTCGAGTACGATGGGGGCGCTGTGTGGGCTTCGTGAGGGTTCGATGAGACCTTCTTGGATCAATTGGTTGACTTGCTCATCGATAATCCGCATCATGGCTGGGTTCTTTGGGTAGTACCTCTGTTTGATGGGTCGATTATCCCTCATGACGATGGGTGCTCGGCGATGTTGGAGGTCCCGTGGATATTATTGAACTTTGGAAGTTGTGTCCAGAAATTCTTGGATCTGTGGCGCTATGTTGTCCGGCGGCCAGGGGATCGGAGATCAGTTCTGGGTCGGGGTCGGTGAGGTCGGGGTTTCGGGATCCTTGGGCTGGCTGGGGTCTTCTGGGAGGATAGTTGTGTCGAACGCGCTGGGGGTTCGATCCTACCTGGGGTAGTCGCTTATGTGGGCGACGATCGGGTTAGCGTTGGCCTTGGGTGGCGTAGCTTCGTGGGTCTGGCGGTATACCTGGGTCGAAATGTCTCTAGATCTACGTATGGCCAGGCGGGTCTCAGTGACGACTCTGTTTTCGCAGCAACGACTTGTTTGGGCGACGAAGATTTCGGACGTGGTGCTAGGCATGGCGTGGTGCATGGCGCTAGTGGGCACGTCAGTACGCGGAAGGTACTCCAGTGGGTTGGCGAAAAATCGGTGTGGCGTCGGCCGTGAGTACGACAGGGCTGCGGTCGGTGTTTCGGGGGGTCATCGGGCTAGATTCCGGTTCCGAGTGGAGAGGTTTCGTGGATATTAGCTCGATGGTTGGACCCGACCAGCAAGGGATTTACGTGGCTGTTTCCCTCGTGGTTTGGTTGTTGCACTGTTGCTGCCGTTGTCGTTGTCGTTGTTCGGGGCTGGTTGTCGTCTTTGAGGGGTGTCCGTGGGTTCACCTTCTCCGTTGAGGGAAGGGTGCATGGGTGCGCGGTGGCAGAACTTGGACCTGGGCTTCCTGTGTCGAGCGGGTTAAAAAAGTTCGTTGGGGTTTGTCTCGTGTTTGAGATCCTTGGGGTGGGGAGGGGGGTGCGTGTGTCCCGTAGTTTGTCCTGTGTCGAGCGCCTGGTTCAAGTGTGTTGATTCTTGTCTCTTGTGTGAGATCCTCGTGCTGTGTTTGGGATGTGTGATTCCTGTACGCGGGTGCTCCGTAGTGGCCGTGGGATTCGTTTTCCCGTTTGCTTGGTTGCAGTTTACCGGTGCTTGCTTCGGATTCGTGTTTTCCGTTGTGGGCCGGTTCTTTGCTTTCGCTGTGGTTGGTTTCGGTGTCGTATTCTTCGTGATATTGGGGGCCGTATTCTTTGTGGTAGGTCGGGGAAGTGTGTTCGCTGTTGACCTAAATTTCTTGGTGCTGGGTTCGGTGACTTTTACGTGGTTGGATTGAACTGACGGTGGCGTTGGCGTGAGGTGGCGATCTTGTAGCTTTAGCAGCGTGGTGCCGCATTGGATCGTCGTTTCGATAGCACATAGGAAGTCCATGCCGACTATAACTTGCTCCAGCATGTTAGGGAGGACCAGGAGTGGGATTTGGGCCTCTCGTTGATCCAGCTTGATGTGCGCCAGTTGTAGGATACCTATCCCAGGCTGAGGTAGGCTCAGTCTAAGGTTCTTTCTACAAGAAATTTGTAGAAATGCTGGCACTTTAAGGCAAAGGGGATGGCCGTGAGACCGAAAATGGAGCGGGCGGAGCGTCGGGTTACCGTGCAGGCAATTCGTTATTCGCACTTTGGCGATGGAAGGGAAACGCTGACACCTGAGTTTTGGTGTGTGCGGTAATAGTATGTTTCTGGGTTACCTGGGTTGGGTTCGCGGCGAAGAAAGTGATGACACTGCGTCGAGTTTGAGGTTTATGATTTTTGTCTTTATTCTTGATTAATTGGGTTTTATACTGCTAGTCGTGTAGTAATGTTTGAGTGTATTGTTATGGTGGCGCGGTGTTGACTGTTGATGCACTCCTGATGGACTGCTGATCGACTGCCGATTGACTGCTGATCGAATCTGATCGACTGCCCCATTGATCCATGGCGCGCGTTATTTAAAGCCGGCACCTGGGGTGTGAGGCCGCTGAGTCCGCGTTTTCGTGGGTGTATGTTGGGGCACCGTTTCGCTGTGATCGCGGAACTTGAGTGCAGTGTCAGATGACCTAGTCGGCGTGTTTTGCTAACATAGCAACGCGGAACTCGGTTCAGTGTGTTTGGTAGTGTCAGGTTGGTTTTAATAATAGTCTTATATTATTTTATATATATTTATTGTGGCGGACCGTTGTGGTCCGTTACACCTTCTTCCGGGCGGATAAAAGGTGGTGGGTGTGGTTGGTGGTTGGCATACCCGGGAGTGGGTCAGTAGTACTGTTGCCTACGTTTGCTCCATCAGCGGAATTGTCAGTTGGCATGCCCGGGAGTGGGTCAGTAGTACTGTGGGTGTCGTTTGCGTCATCAGCGGACCCGCTGTCCACTGCGTCGTGGAATTCCTTTTAGGTCGTTGATGTTCGCCACCTTTGGTTTTCGGCTTCCGGGGTGCTGTAATTTCACGATATTTGCCGACGTTAAGCCTTTGACTTTGTAGGGCCCGTCATACTTTGGGGCCAATTTCGCCGCAAAACCGTCGACTGCGTTAGACAGGTGATGTTGGCGGATTAGTACTAGCGAGCCCACCGTGGGGCGCCATTGTCGGCGGCGGAGATTGTAGTGCCGGGATTGTTCTTGACTTGCCCGCTGGATGTTGTTTCGTACTTTTGCAAATACTTCTTTAAGTCGCGTTGCCTTCGCGTGTGCTGTGTCCGGTGGGCTTCCCTGTCCCTGGTGTGACTTCATCGTACAGTGCTCCAGGTAAGCGAGGTTCTCTCCGGTGTAGCAGGAATGAGGGACTGAAACCAGTGGTTTCGGAGACGCTGGAGTTGATTGCCAGTGAAATCTCGGGTATCAGCTAGTCCCATGTGTTTTGGTGGTCCTCCACGAATTGTGCGATCATGGTCTTCACCGTCCGATTGGCCCGTTCCGTAGGGTTTTCCCGGGGACAATACGGTGCGGTGTGCTGCAGATCAACGCCGGCTGTTTGCATAAACAGGCGGAATGAGCGGTTGGTGAACTGTGTTCCATTGTCACAGACGAATCGTTTTGGCACGCCGAAGTGACTTAGAATGCGTTCCCGAAAAGCTAGCTCTGGGGTGGCTGTGGTAGCTTTCTTCTTCCGGCACTAGTTCGGTCCATTTCGAGAAGGTGTCGAAGAATACCAGTAGCATGGTGTTTCCTCGTTTGGATCGGGGCAGTGGCCCGACGAAGTCGGCGCCCAGTGTGGCGAAAGGTTCCTCTGCCCCTGCGGGTGAGCATCTTACCCACGGGCTTGAGCTGCAGTGCCTTGAACTTTTGACAGCTCAAGCAGCTGCGTACGTACTTTCTCACGTCGCGGTGTAGGCCGGGCCAGTAATATCGTTGTGTGATCCGTGGAATGGTTTTCCGAACGCCGAGGTGGCCTGCCGTGGGCTGGTCATGGCATTCCTTGAGGACTCTTTGGCGTCGGTCCTTTGGGACGCAGAGTTTCCATGACACGTAGTCGTGATCGTCAGCTCCGTGGCCTAGATGCCTGTAGAGTTCTCTATTTTTGAAGACGTAGTCTGGGTATTTATCGGGTTCGTCTTGGGTTTGTTGAATCCTTCGTGTGAGCCAGGGGCAGGTTGTTGCGTCCTCTTTGATCCTGGCTAGCGTTTCCAAGGGTTGTCGAGACAGGGCGTCGGCGACTACGTTTTGTTTCCCTGCCCTATAGTGGACGTCGTACTGATACTGTTGGAGTTCGAGCGCCCATCTCGCTACTCTTCCGTAGGGGCTCTCCAGAGTGTTCAGCCATTTTAGCGCGAGATGGTCTGTTATAACGTCGAACCGGTATCCCTCTAGGTAGCAGCGTAGTTTTCGGATTGCCCAAATGACGGCGAGGCATTCCTTGTCGGTGGCGGAGTAGTTTCCTTCGGCCTGGTTCAAGCGTCTGCTGACATAGGCGATGACGCGTTCCTTTCCTTCGATCTCCTGCGTGAGTACGGCGCCTATGCCGAGGTTGCTCGCATCGGTTTGTAGTGAGAACTTGACGTTGAAATCGGGGCAGGCAAGTACAGGAGCGGTCGTGAGTAGTTCCTTTAGTTGGTCGAAGGCCGCTTGTTGATCTGCTGTCCATATCCATGTTTGTCCTTTCTTGAGTAGCTGAGACATTGGTTGGACGACTGTAGCAAAGTTTGGAACGAATCTTCGGTACCATGAGGCCATTCCGATGCACTGACGTAGTTCCTTTAGGTTCGTGGGTGGCTTGAGTTCTTTGACGGCGGCGATCTTGTCGGGGTCCGTGTGGATACCTTCTTCGCTGATGACGTGACCAAGGTATTTGATCCGGCTTTGCAAAAAGGTGCACTTTTTCCGCGTTTATCCGCAGGTTCGCTTTTTCGAAGGCGAGAGAGGACGATTGCCAGGTTGTGTAGGTGGTCCTTGAAGTCTCGTCCGACGACGACAATGTCGTCTAAATATGCGAATGCGTAGGGTTCCATGTCGGCACCGATCACGGTATCAAGGGCCCGTTGGAATGTTGCTGGTGCAGAGTGTAATCCGAAGGGCATCACTTTCCATTGATAGAGACCTCTGCCGGGGACCGTGAAGGCGGTGGCTTCTCGACTTCCGTTGGCCATGGGTATCTGCCAGTATCCGTTCTTCAGATCGAGGGTGGTTATGAAGCGTGCGTTCTGTAGGCGCTCCAAGATGTAGTTGATCCTGGGCAGTGGGTATGCGTCAGGGGATAGAGTGAGCGTTGAGTTGTCGGTAGTCCACGCACATGCGCCATTTGCCGTTCTTTTTACGTACGAGTACGATGGGGGCGCTGTGCGGGCTTCGTGAGGGTTCGATGAGACCTTCTTGGATCAATTGGTCGACTTGCTCGTCGATAATCCGCATCATGGCTGGGTTCTTTGGGTAGTACCGCTGCTTGATGGGTCGATTATCCCTCATGAAGATGGTATGCTCGGCGATGTCCGAGGTTCCGTGGAGATTATTGAATTTTGGAAGTTCTGCGTCCAGAAATTCTTGGATCTGTGGTGCCAGGTCCGGCGGCCAGGGGCTCGGAGACCGGTTCTGGATCGTGTTCTGAGGGATCGGTGATCTCGGGGTCCGTGGGGTGGCTTGGGTCTTCTGGGAGGATGGTGGTGTCGAACGCACTGGGGGTTCGATCCTACGCGGGTAGTCGCTTATGTGGGCGACGATCGGGGTAGCGTTGGCCGTGAGTGGCGTAGCTTCGTGGGTCTGGCGGTATACCTGGGTTGTAATGTCTCCAGATCTACGTATTGCCAGGCGGGTCTCAGTGACGACTCTGTTTTCGCAGCGACGACTTGTTTGGGCGACGAAGATTTCGGACGTGGTGTTAGGCATGGCGTGGGCGTGGTGCATGGCGCTAGTGGGCACGTCAGTACGCGGAAGGTACTCCAGTGGGTTGGCGAAGATCGGGGTGGCGTCGGCCGTGGGTACGACAGGGCTGCGGTCGGTGTTTCGGGGGTCATCGGGCTAGATTCCGGTTCCGAGTGGAGAGGTTCCGTGGATATTAGTTCGATGATTGGACCCGACCAGGCGATTTGCGTGGATGTTTCCCTCGTGCTTTGGCTGTTGCATTGCTGCTGTCGTTGTCTGTGTCGTTGTTCGGGGCTGGTTGTTGTCTCTGAGGTTGTCCGTGGGTTCACCTTCTCCGTTGAGGGGAATGGTGCATGGGTGCGCGGTGGCTGAACTTGGTCCTGGGCTTCCTGTGTCGAGCGGGTTCCAGTTCGTTTGGGTTTGTCTCGTGGGTGAGATCCTTGTGGTGGGTTTGGGGTGCGAGTGCCCGTAGTTTGTTTTTGATCCTGGGCTTCCTGTGTCGAGCGCCTGGTTCAAGTGTGTGTTGATTCTTGTCTCGTGTGTGAGATCCTCGTGGTGTGTTTGGGATGTGTGTTCCTCTGGGTTTGGCTTAGGACGAATGGGTGCTCCGTAGTGGCCGTGGGATTCGTTTTCCGTTTGCTTGGTTGCAGTTCACCGGGCTTGCTTCGGATTCGTGTTTTCCGTTGTGGGCCGGTGTTTCGCTTGAACGCTGCGGTTGGTTTCGGTGTCGTATTCTTCGTTGCGGTATTGGGTGCCGTTTTCTTTGTTGGTCAGGTCGGGGACGTGTGTTCGCTGCGGTTGGCTTAGGTTTCTGGTTGCTGGTTTCGGCGTTGGCGTGGGGCGGTGATCTCGTAGTTTTAGCAGCGTGGTGCCGCATTGGATCGTCGTTTCGATGGCACATAGGAAGTCCATGCCGACAATAACTTTCTCCAACATGTTTGGTAGGACCAGGAGTGGGATTTGAACCTCTCGATGATCCAGCTTGATGGGCGCCAGTAGAACTTGTGAGATCTCTCGACTGAGCCGTCAGCCAGGCGTATGCGGACGCATGCATCTTGCAGGTTGGAGTTATTGTCTAGTTGTCGGGCCAGGTTGGCACTGACGAAAGGAGTGGGATGCCCGGTGTCGATAGTGGCCTCTGTTCTTTGTCCTCCTATCGTCACTATCGCCACTATCCGGCCGTCGTTCATGTGGAGCGGGCGGTTTTGCGAGGTTATTGTTGCGTCGTTTTCGGCTGATCCCGGGCCCAGTCGAGGACGCGCGTCGTGTCGACGTGACGGATGCTTCCCGGCGGCAACAGTCAAAGTCCGAGTGCCGCGTTTTCCACATTCCCAGCAGAATAGGATCGAGGGGTGGGTGCAGTCGTAGGCGGCGTGCCCAGCTTGACCCCACCGGCGACAGGCGGTGCGTGGATTGGAAATGGGCGTGGTGATCATGCGATGGGCCACGTCCCGGCCCGACGCATCTGTTGGATTTGCTGACTGTCTCCGAGATGTGTCCGCTGAGACCCAATGGGGTCCCCGAGCTGGCATCCGGTAGAGTCATCTTCTCTACGATCTGGGCGTCTTGCCGGCCTGGTGTCTCTCGGTGCGCTTCGGATGGGTGCGGAGGTGATCTCATGTTCCCTCTCGTGGATGATTTCGTACTCAGAGGCGAGCCGTGTCAGCTGTGACAAGCTTTCTAATTGGTCTCGTCGCACGTATAGCTGGATTCCTGGCAAAGGCGTTGTCGTAGATTCTGTGCAGCTGTTTAACTGGATCGTACCCGGCATGGTGCATGAGTAGCCGTATCTCGATGAGGTAATCTTTGAACGGTTTCTCTCACCGCTTGCTTGCGGCCCCGGATCTGGTCGTCCAATTGTTCGAAATACCTTGGCGGCAGAAAATACGACAGAAATTCCTGGCGGAAGTATCCCCAGGAGCTACACTGCAGTTGGCTGGTACGGTACCAACGGCTAGCCCGGTCGGTGTCTACTCCATACGAGCTGGCGCGTTCCTCGAGTAGTTCCAGAAATGATATCGGGTCATTTTCTCCGCTGAACTGGATGCCCCATCCGCGGATGCGTTCCGCGGTTCGTGCGATGCGGTTGTAGTCGGGCCCGTCTATGTGTGGGTCGATCGCTGGCACAATTCTCTGCGTGGGTGAGCGGCACGTTTCCGTGGTTGGCGGCCTGGGGAGATCATCGACCATTAAGGTTGGTGGTCGGGGCTCGTTCTCAGCGATTGTGGGAATTTGTATGCTGGGTTTCGGGTCCTGCCTCTGGGTGCCTGATGGACACGGGGTAGTGGGCATCGGGGACTTGGAGCGTCCGGCTAGTCGGGCGTATTTCCGCTCAAGTTCTGCCAGGCGAACCCAATTACTCGGCGGGAGTGGTCCGGCGACTAGTATGGCAAAGTTCCTACGCATCTCGTCGACAGTTCCTTCACCGCTGAATCCAAATTTCTTGGCGAAAGCCTCCAGATCCCTCTCGACGACGCTTTGTAAATCCAGCCGATGCTGACGCCTGGGTTAGTGGTTTTCTCTACGGCGTGGAATTCGCTGCCTGAGTCCTCTTCGTGGGATTCCATTGTGTTTTGTGTTGCTTCTGGGGTGTTTTGGGCACTTGATCACTGTTTTTCGGTACTCGCGCACTGCGTGCATACTTTTCGGTGGCACTCGCGACTGGATTTGTGTGTTTAGTTCCTAGCTCTGTTTTTTTCTCGGTGGCCGTGGGTCTTTAGTCCACGTATCCCCGTGTTAAGGTTTTCTCTTTAAGTTTCCTTAAAGTTGCCAGAAAGTCGGCTTTGAAATCTCCTTAACGTTGCGAGTAAAGTCCCTGCTCGGGCGAAACTTGTAGGATACCTATCCCAGGCTGAGGTAGGCTCAGTCTGTCCAAGGTTCTTTCTACAAGAAATTTGTAGAAATGCTGGCACTTTAAGGCAAGGGGATGGCCGTGAGACCGAAAATGGAGTGGGCGGATCGTCGGGTTACCGTGCAGTTAATTCGTTATTCGCACTTTGGCGATGGAAGGGAAACGCTGACACCTGAGTTTTTGGTGTGTGCGGTAATAGTATGTTTCTGGGTTACCTGGGTTGGGTTCGCGGCGAAGAAAGTGATGACACTGCGTCGAGTTTGAGGTTTATGATTTTTGTCTTTATTCTTGATTAATTGGGTTTTATACTGCTAGTCGTGTAGTAATGTTTGAGTGTATTGTTATGGTGGCGCGGTGTTGACTGTTGATGCACTCCTGATGGACTGCTGATCGACTGCCGATGGACTGCTGATCGACTCTGATCGACTGCCCCATTGATCCATGGCGCGCGTTATTTAAAGCCGGCACCTGGGGTGTGAGGCCGCTGAGTCCGCGTTTTCGTGGGTGTATGTTGGGGCACCGTTTCGCTGTGATCGCGGAACTTGAGTGCAGTGTCAGATGACCTAGTCGGCGTGTTTTGCTAACATAGCAACGCGGAACTCGGTTCAGTGTGTTTGGTAGTGTCAGGTGTTTTTAATAATAGTCTTATATTATTTAATATATATTTATTGTGGCGGACCGTTGTGGTCCGTTACACAGTAGAACTTGTGTGATCTCTCTGACTGAGCCGTCAGCCAGGCGTATGCGGACGCATGCATCTTGCAGGTTGGAGTTGTTGTTTAGTTGTCGGGCCAGGTTGTCGCTGATGAAACTTCGGGATGCCCCGGTGTCGATGGTGGCCTCCGTTGTTTGTCCTCCTATTGTCACTGTCGCCACTATTCGGCCGTCGTTCACGTGTAGTGGGTTGCTTAGTCGCGGGTCTGTGGAGGCGTTGTTCTGGGCTGATCCCGGGTCAGTTGAGGACGCCTGTCGTTTCCCGACGTGGTTCGACCGCAGCAGTTGACGGTCCGAGTGCCGCGTTTTCCACATTCCCAGCAGAATAGGATCGAAGCGTTGGTGCAGTCGTAGGCGGCGTGTTCAGATTGACCACATCGGCGACAGGCTGCGCGGGGGTTGGCAATGGGGTGGTGACCATTCGATGGGCGACGTCGTGGTTCGTTGCATTATTTTGATTCGATGACTGTCTGCGTGGTGTGTCGGCTGAATCCCAATGGGGTCTCGAAAGGGGGTACGGTAGGACTCACCTTCTCTGCGGTCTGGGTGTCTTGCCGGCCTGGTGTTTCTTGGTGGGATTCGCATGGGTGCGGGAGTCGTTGCGTGTTTCTTCTCATGAATAAGCTCGTACTCTGCCGCTAATCGGATTAGCTGTGACAAACTTTCCAGTTCGTCTCGTCGCACGTATAGTTGGAGTCCTGGCAAAGCGTTGTCGTAGATCCTATAGAGTTCCTTAACTTGGTCGTACTCGGCATGGTGCATGAGTAGCCGTATCTCGATGAGATAGTCTTTGAATGGTTCTCCCACCGCTTGCTTGCGGCCTCGGATCTGGTCCTCCAATTGTTCGAAATACCTTGGCGGCAGAAAAATGCGTCAGAAACTCCTGGCGGAAATATGCCCAGGAACTACCCTGTAGTTGGCTGGTACGGTGCCAGCGACTGGCTCGGTCGGTGAGTAGTTCGGCCATGCTCCGAGGCAGTTGGTTGGTGTCCCTCCGTAGGCGCGTGCGCGTTCCTCAGTAGTTCCAGAAACGATAGTGGGTCATCTTCTCCGTTGAACTGGATGCCCCATCCGCGGATGCGTTCTGCCGTGCGTGCTACGTGGTTATAGTCGGGCCCGCTTATGGGTGCGTCTATTGCTGGCACAATTCTCTGTGTGGACGAGCGGGAGGTTTCCGTAGTGGGCGGCCTTGGAAGATCGGCGGCTGTGACCACTGTTGGTCGGGGCGTGGGCTCTGCGGCTGCGGGGACATGCAAGCTGG
This sequence comes from Drosophila bifasciata, assembly GCA_009664405.1. Taxonomy (NCBI): domain Eukaryota; kingdom Metazoa; phylum Arthropoda; class Insecta; order Diptera; family Drosophilidae; genus Drosophila; species Drosophila bifasciata. The sequence continues at coordinate 31,396 of WIOZ01000128.1, forward strand.
CTTTGGGGTCCCATCTTCCGGTGCCTGATGGTCCTGGGTAGTGGGCAGCGGGGACTTGGAGCGTCCTGCTGGTCTTGCATATTGTCTCTCGAGTTCTGCCAAGCGAGTCCAGGCACCCGGCGGAGTGGTCCGGCGACTAGTATGGCAAAGTTCTTGCGCAACTCTTCAACAGTTCCTTCGGTGTCAAATTCGAATTCCTTGGCGAAGGCCTCCAGCTCATCTCGGCGGCGCTTGTAGATCCAGCCGATGCTGACGCCTGGATTGGCGACTGGCTCGCTGGTGTGGAAATCAATGCTCGCGTCGTCTTCGTAGGCTTCCATGGTGATTGGACTGAGTTTTCCTCGGCGTTGTTTTGGGCACTTTTCACTGTTTTAGCACTTGGTCACTGCGTATATTTTTCCCGGTGGCACTCGCGACTGGATTCGGGTGGGTGCGCGAATTTGGTTTTGTTCGGACTTGTATTCTGTGGTTAGCTCTACTATTCTTTCTCGGTGGCCGTGGGTCTTTTAATCCACGTAGCCCCGTGTTAAAGTTTTCTCTTTAAGTTTCCTTAAAGTTGCCAGAAAGTTGGCTTTGAAATCTCCTTAAAGTTTCCGTAGGTCCCTGCTCGGGCGCCACTTGTAATGCTACCTATTTCAGACTGAGGTAAGCTCAGTCTGTCCAGGGTTCTCTACAAGAAATTTTGTAGTATTGCTGGAACTTTAGGGTAGGGGCTAGGCCGTGAGACCGAAAGTGGAGCGGGCATGGAGTCTTGTTACCGTGTAGGTGCTTTGGGCGATCGCACTTGGCGATGAAAGGAAAATGCTGACACCTAGGTTTTGGTGTATGCGGTAATATGGCTTGTTGTGTCACCTGATTTTTTGTGATCGCGCTCGGCGAAGAAATGATGACACTTCGTGAGTTTGGTTTTTTTGATGTTATTTAACTGGCTTTTATTTGTGTTCTGTATTGTTCTCTCGGGGTTTGGTGTCGTGTAGTGGTTTCGTGTATAGTGTTCTTGCGGAGGCGATACGATGTAGAATAGGCGATGGACTGCCGTTTTGGTTTATGATAGGCGATGGACTGCCGTGTTTTAGGATAGGCGATGGACTGCCCCGATGGATCGCGGGCTCGGCCTTTTTAAGGCCGATTTCCAGTGCTGAGTCCGCAAGTCTGGGTGCTCGGTTGGTGTCGAGTTCTCCTGCGCGTGCCACCTGATTGATGATCTTGGTGTTAAACTAGACCCCAATTTGAAATTTTCTGAACATATTTCTACCATGGTAAATAAAGCCATGGGAGTGCAGGTTTATAAAGAGGTGGTCAAAGGAATTTGACGACCCCTATATAACGAAGACTCTCTATATTTCACTTGTTCGTCCGATTTTTAGAGTACGGCTCGTGCGTGTGGTGCCCTCAGTACAAAGTACACCAAGACCGTATAGAATCAGTCAGAAAAACTTTTTGCTCTGCGTGGCCTCAACTGGGATGAAGGTGTGAGACTGCCTTCTTACTCTTGCAGATTGCTCTTAATAGACCTTCCATCCTTACTTAATCGTAGAAAAATGCTCGGTGTGATTTTCATGCACAACTTGATCAGGGGTGACATCGACAGCCCTGACTTGTTAAGCCGCATAAACTTCACGATTCCTATTAGATCCTCTAGAAATTTTATTCCTTTTGTACCTTCCACTGTGTAGATCGAATTATTCCTTGCATGAACCGTTTCGGATCTTATGCTCGGATTATAATTCGTTCTACCATATAATATCCACCACTAAATCACTTCCTCTACTTAAATCACTAATACTAACATACCTTGCACGTAATTAGTAATATTCTTTTGTAACTTTGCATGTTTAGCGTTGTGTTTAGCCCTAATTTTTCCTCGAATATTAGTCTAACACCTATCTTTCCTGCATGTTCGCGATCGGTTTCGGTACTCGTGTCGCGCGTCATGCGGCAGCGCCCCTCGGTCGGTTGGGCGAGAGGAGGGCTGCGTATGGTGTCGCATGGGCCACGTGATGGTGCAGTCATTGCACATCAACATCCTAAAGAATAAAACAAATATACTTGATTTAAAAATTCGCAGTCTTAAAACTATGAGTCATATACCTGATGAGCAGCAACCGAAATTAGTGCTGGATCAAATGCTGAAAACGTTGCAGCGACGGTGTTTGAAAAATTCTTACTCCCTGAGTGTGATACTGCTGTAGTATATGTAGGATCTACGGTAACGTTTTTGCTATTGTTTTTATTTCTCACTGATTGTGGATTTGTAGTGGTCGCAGTCACAGGGATCGCTCCTATTGTGTTTTGAATGGTCGCCAAACTTACATATGGCGGCATGCGGCAGGGTTCCAAAGAAGACGTCAGTGAAGGGCTTCGATTGCTTAATGCGATTCCTTTAAAATATAAATATAAAAGAAAAAAATGTTGTAAAAATTAAAAAAAACGAGAAGGGACGTGTTTTGTCGCTGTTAAAAAACACACTACTTTTTATACCCGTACTCAGTCAGAACACATGTGATTTATACACATATGTGGAATTTTAAAATATTTTATCATATTGTAAGGGAGTGCCCTTACAAGGGGCATGTACATATGTAGATAGAGGGAGGTAGAACCTCAGTTTTTCATTTATTATTACTTTTTTCATAGTTCGTAAGTTTATTCCATAGTCACCCTAGCATTAAGTCTTTTCATTTCTTTCACCTAGTTATAAGAGCTGTAAATAGTGAAAAATAGAGGCGGAAGCCGCGTAGGGGAAAACCATCGTAAACTCACAGGGCAAACCGTGGTCAGGAACCAGTCACAGTACTCGTCATCTCTAACCGCCCCACACACACACACACAGCCACAGCAAAGAACAAGTGACGTCACACTTGACCAACGAGCACAGCAGGCCACGATCTACGGGGAGAGAGCAATACCTACGTCACGGTCGAAACAACGCACTACAACAGAGAGAGAACAACTTCGCTCAAAGAGCAGCCCAGCGACAGATCTACGGGAGAGAGCAATACCTACGTCACGGTCCGAAACGACGCACTACAACAGAGAGAACAACTTCGCTCAAAGAGCAGCCCAGCGACAGATCTACGGGAGAGAGCAATACCTACGTCACGGTCCGAAACGACGCACTACAACAGAGAGAGAACAACTTCGCTCAAAGAGCAGCCCAGCGACAGGCCTACGAGAGAGAGCGAAACATACGTCACGGTCCGAAATGGCGGACCGCAGCAGAGAGAGAGCGACTTCGCTTAGAAAAATACAGATAGCGATAGAGAACACAACGGCAGAACAGCAAGCAGAGGACCGAAGGCTGAGCAGCGACTCTCAGCAGAGACTCTCAGCAGAGGGTAGACCCACCCCCACACATGGAAAAGAGGGAGATAGCGCGATCCTGAGGGACGATCGGGAAACGACCGATTACCTCTGTCAAGACGCTGCCTGGAAAAGAAGGGTTCGAGCACGCGTCAAAAAGTGCGGCTCGGGAGTTAAGTGGAGCTCGCCAAAAGGCCAGCCGTGTTCGCGGAAGATAAACCCGTGCCCTGCCGCCACAAGTGACCGTGCCTTCCCCGGAGTAACCAAACGAGCCGCTCGGAATACCAGGCCGTGGATAGGGGTAAGCTGGCTTCACCAAAGTGAGTAGGGAACAATAGCGGTGCGATAGGTAGGGCGTAGGGACTGATACCAATAAAAGACAAAAGAATAAAGCAAATTTACCCGATTTATTCTCCTGGGCGGGAACTGGGAGCTTATGATAGTACCCCGATCCCTACCATCACGACTGAAGTCCATTTAATTCACCAAATCCCAACCTCACCTTACAGAAGCCGGACGCGGAAGCACGGCGACTGTAAGCAATCCCTCCCCCTTCCCCAGTATTTATTTCCCTGTAGAGTCGAGAGTCAGCCCGCGGCACTGGACGCGGAAGCACAGTGTACATGGGTCTGATCCTCCCCTTCTCCACTGTAGTAGTTTCCTTTTTGCCAGGGGAGTCAGCCCGCGGCACTGGACGCGGAAGCACAGTGTACGTGGGTCTGATCCTCCCCCTTCTCCACTGTAGTAGTTTCCTTTTTGTCAGGGGAGTCAGTCCGCAGCACTGGACGCGGAAGCACAGTGTACGTGGGTCTGATCCTCCCCTTCTCCACTGTAGTAGTTTCCTTTTTGTCAGGGGAGTCAGTCCGCAGCACTGGACGCGGAAGCACAGTGTACGTGGGTCTGATCCTCCCCCTTCTCCACTGTAGTAGTTTCCTTTTTGTCAGGGGAGTCAGTCCGCGGCACTGGACGCGGAAGCACAGTGCACGTGGGTCTGATCCTTCCCCTCCCCGTTGTCACTACCTCTCTCCACACGTGTCTGCCCTCGCATCCCAGTGCGTCAGGGCGACATTTATGTAGATCTTCTCGAGGTCCCGCAACAAAATAAAATCTTGCTGTAGTGGATCGGGCCCTGGCCAGACTGAGAGTCTGTACCCCGGCGGAACTTCCTTACAATATATTACATTTCACATTTTTTCCTGCATCTGTCATCTACATCTACATCACTGCTCACAAAACCACTGCACGGCTGAAGGGCAGGCATTAAAATTAATTTCATCATTGTGGCAACAATAATGATCCGATATGGGCTTTCTCTATGATTCTGCATTTTTATACCCGTACTCGAAGAGTAAAAGGGTATTGTATTTAATGGTAAAAGTGGATGTGTGTAACATCCATATCTTCAAATCTTCAAAATTGTGGACGCCACAGATGTGCGCCCTTTGTGGCGGCGGAAGTGGGCGAGACGAAATTTTGAAAATGCTCTTGTAGCAGTGTGATATCACATGAACCTGGATACAAACTTTGGTTGCTCTAGCTTTTATAGTCTCCGAGTACTGGGCGAAAAACAAGACGGACGGACAGATGGATAGAGGGACAGATAAAGACTCAGCTATTGATGCTTATCAAGAATATACATACTTTATGGGGTCGGAAACGATTCCTTCTCTGTGTTACACACATGCACATTTACCACAAATACAATATATCCTTTTATATACTTATATATTCTTTTATATCCTTATATATATCTATACGGGTATACAAATTATAAACTACTAGAAAGCCTGGCCACGCTTCACTGTGGCACATTGTGCGTCGAATATATATGTACGTAAAATATAATTGCATTTTTGAAATAATTTAAATTATTTAGCAGAATGACTCAAAATGAAATGAAATAGGTGTTCAAACACACATACCGCATGCAATTTGGTGCACGCGTTGCGACCCAAGCCTTCTTACCCGATTTAGAAAAAATTTCTAGTTGGGAACTTCTTACACAGTTCTTACATTAGGATCCATTAGGTTCACAATTCCTAATGACCTTCCCCACTCAATAAGAGGTGATATCATTTCACACTTTCCATTAAGTTCCAATATCACTGTTGGCCGCCTGATACTCAGAGAGCCCAAAATTTGTTTATTTGAATTTCACAATTGAGACCAGATTCTCATCATCCTATTCTCCGACTCTCTTGAGCCAATCTCTTAAGCAGCTCTTTATTTTTCTTAAACCGCAGTTTGTTTATTAGAAGTCGACCCTTGATTTACCAGTCCGTTTTGGAATTCAAATAAGATCAGTTGAATAAAAATATAGCATAGAGTTTCGACACTAAGAATGAATTTGTAACGAACCCTGGAGCCAGGGTCCTTAAGCCTTAAGAAACAAATTCACATAACTCTTATGCTTCCACAATACAGAACACCAACTACACCATTGCACACAATTTACTCTCAAATAACACAATAACACGCTGGAAAAAATGCAATGCACACGCGCCGATCGATTTCTGCGAAATCGACTAGAGCGCCAAAAAAAAACCCAAAAGTGTCGAAGAGCAAAACTGCACTCAGGTAATTTCTCGGTGCAACCGAGTCAATGACAAAGTGTCGAAAAGCAAAACTGCACTCAGGTCATTTTTCGGTGCAACCGAGTCAATTACCAAAGTGTCGAAAAGCACAACTGCACTCAGGTCATTTTTCTCGGTGCAACCGAACCAATGACCAAAGGCACGACTCCCCCAGTTGGGAAGTCAAACACGGCACCTTAACACCAAACCAACAAAATTTGCGGACTCAGTCCATCAGCCGGCTGTCCACCCGCCAACACACAACACCAGAAACGATTACACACTCACGACATCAGTAATACAAGTAAACACAAGTCAGAACATATAAAACTGAATAAAATACATTTTCAAACCAAAACTCAAGTGTCAGCATTTCCCCTCCAAGCGCGAACAGCTACGCTACCTATTGCCAACACGGTAATAAAACGCCACGTTAAGTTTTCTTTCGGTCTCACGGCCAAGCCCTCCCGCTTAAAGTGCCCAGCGATCTACAAATTTCTTGTAGACAAGATCCTGGACGGACTGAGCCTACATCAGCCTGAGATAGGTTTTCACAAATTGCAAACTGTAAACTGTAAAACATATATATTTTTGAACATATTGAATTTATACACATATATTTTTTACTTACATTCTAGCCTAGAACTAATTATAAACTGTAATATTCATTATGAATATAAATACGTGTAAAAGAACAGTTTTAATATTATTTTTCTACTTTTTAATAGTAACGGAGCAACCTTATGGATCGGGCGACGAAAAACTCCTTTGGCTGTCTTTAAATCGACCGCCTGAACTCGACTATCATGGCCAGATATTGCAAAAATGATCCAAGCCAGCTGCCAGTCTGGTGGTGGCAAGTTATCCTCATGAGCCAAGACGATTTGGTTAGCTAGTACATATGCTTCTGGTTTTGAGCCGTTTGGAACAAAGTTGTAGCTCGTGCAAATAGTTGCTCCGCCAGGAAAGTTATGGGTTACACCTGATTCTTTACGTCTCTGTAAGGTTTAATTGCTTCGCATTCATCTGGGTCTTTGGAGAATGCACTTAGAGGCTGCGTATTCAAAAGAGCTTCCACTTCGGTCGCGACTGTTTTCAACTTTTCAAAGGTCAAGTTTTATTTCACAGCGTTTTTAAAAACCGGGTCTTTATTGACTAAAGTTGTCGATCTGGGTCTTTGCACCTACAAAATTTGTTGCGTTATAGCAATATATGCGCACAAGTTTCCAGCGGCGTGCAAAGAACCGCTTTAAAAAAAAGAACATGTTTTAAAAGGTGCCTTGCCGGAAATTCAATACTTGGTTTTAAAGGGGCCACATACATATTTTATATTTTATTTTATATATATTTATATTTTAATTTTACCAGGATTTGGAATAATTTCTCATATTATTAGTCAAGAATCAGGGAAAAAGGAAACTTTTGGATCATTAGGAATAATTTATGCTATACTTGCAATTGGATTATGAGGATTTATTGTTTGAGCTCATCATATATTCACAGTAGGAATGGATGTAGACACACGAGCTTATTTTACTTCAGCTACTATAATTATTGCTGTACCTACAGGAATCAACCTTTTTAGATGATTAGCCACTTTACATGGTGCTCAACTTTTCTTATTCACCAGCAACTTTAGGATTTGTTTTTTTATTTACAGTAGGAGGATTAACTGGAGTAGTTTTAGCTAATTCATCAGTTGATATTATTCTTCATGACACATATTATGTAGTTGCTCATTTCCATTATGTTTTATCTATAGGAGCTGTATTTGCTATTATAGCAGGGTTTATTCACTGATTCCCTTTATTTACAGGATTAACAATAAATAATAAATTATTAAAAAGTCAATTTGTAATTATATTCATTGGAGTAAATTTAACATTTTTCCCTCAACATTTTTTAGGGTTAGCTGGTATACCCCGACGTTATTCAGATTATCCAGATGCTTACACTACATGAAATGTTGTTTCAACAATTGGGTCTTCAATTTCTCTATTAGGGATTTTACTCTTTTTTTATATCATTTGAGAAAGTTTTTTTGTTTCACAACGACAAGTAATTTATCAATTCAATTATGTTCATCTATTGAATGGTACCAAAATACTCCACCTGCTGAACATAGTTATTCTGAACTTCCTTTATTAACTAATTAATTTCTAATGTGGCAGATTAGTGCAATGGATTTAAGCTCTATATATAAAGTATTTAACTTTTATTAGAAAATTAATGTCTACATGAGCTAATTTAGGTTGTAATATTCGACGCTTGTCGTGCATTTGACCTTTTGAATTATAAACGGTTAGTAGGATATTACCGCCTAAAACTAGGCCATGAACCAAGTTTGGGTGTTGATCGTGGGAGCTTTTATAAAGCTTCTAATCATATGGTTCGCGAGGAGGTGGCAACGCTGTCTAGTTGACCATTATCTTTTTGCACTACAATTTATTAGCAATTGCTGTGGCTGCAATCTGTATAACAGAAGCAGCATCCAAGAAGTACGAAAGAAAAGGAAAAACGTGGGTTACTGTACCTCGTAGTCCAGGCATCGACCTCTTTCTCCTCGTGGTCGCCAGCGTGAACGCAAGTGAATCAAGTGTCAATCTGATCCAGTGCCCTTGCACCGCGCCAGGGCCAAAGTGCATTCGTATTGCAAAGTGCAGCGCCTCAGCATAAGGCTAAATCTAACCAAGTGGTTAGTTATCGCCCCACCACATCACCAGCCCAACCAAAACCGTCTGGAGAAAGACCTGTGCCATAATCTTATTCTTTGTGCAAGTAGTGGTGCAATTCCATTTGGGTAACTATCCACCGAGCTATTGCCGACCAGTTGAACAGCCTCCTCTCTTTCCGTGTCTAGGATTCGCACCACTAATCCCGGCCTGGGGAGCCACCGATCTACGCTCGTGTGTGCCTACCTCGGACCTGGGGTGCTACGCGCATAACGAGGTTAAGCGACCGTCACGCCACCAAGCTCGGCTAGACGAACAGCCCGGCTCATACGTTGATAGCCTCCCGTATGTGTATACCACACCCGGGTGACGGAAGGCTTTTCCTCGGTGCTGCAACCAGAAGGGGTTTCTCAGTCCTCTTACTGGTGATATGTTTGGATTTGTGGATGGACTTCCCTAAGAACCATACGCGTCGAAGAGAACATAACCTCACAGCCGGCGCCTCAGGTCATTGCCCTCGCGTCTCGACGCCTTTATAAAGCCTAGTGTAAATCGGCAAACCTAACCTGAGACAGCGTTTCGTGATCAGGAGGATGTACCAAATCCCTTCATGGGTCCAGCAGTTGGTTTAGTTAAGATCGTAGTGATGTACTGTAGACCCTATGTGAACCTTTTGCTTCAATGTGGATAAGAATAGAATAATTGAGTAAATGTGAAATGGATAATCTTGCCATTTTTAGAAATCGAAAAAATTGAATATGCAAGAGAGAGTTCAGTCCCAGGTCTAAGTGTATTTGATTCATTTTTCGGAACCTCGTACTAAAAACATTATTATTCACAGAGACACACCAACACCTTAACCTTCATCTACACATTCATCTAACCATTCATCTAACCATTCATCTACTCATCAAATAACCTCACAGCGAACACAAGAAAAGATCTTTCTGCGTGGAGCAACATAAAAACAAGATCGTAAGTGATTCATTAACATATGTATTGATATCGAGACATGAGAGAAAAAAAAAGTGAAGGTGGTAGTTTGTCTGCCTTGTATTGGTCTTCTACCATAACCGAGTTTTCCCAAATTCCAAATATCTATGCACCATGCGACTAACTTGCATATGACCATCCGTCATAGACATCTTTGTTTTACAAATTTAAGTTCTTCGTTTAACTTTGGCGTCAGCAAATGAACGTTAGCCAATAATAATTTCTATTTTTTTTTTTTTCCATCCGTACTCATACTCATATATACATAGCATTTAATATCATTAAAAATATTTACTCTTAGCCCTATATTTTTATACCACCCAAAAACAAAAACGAAACGAAAACTAAAAACAAAACCATATTTATGTCCACCCCTAGTATACTATCTTCCATACATATGTACATGATTTACCCTATTTCCACGCCATATGCGTTGTATTATATAAGTAGTTGCCAGTTCGCCTGAATGTCTGATTATGAATTTTATAAATAAATTAAGTTGTAATATGAATCAAGGCTAAGTAATTTCTAAAGGAACCATGCAGTGTCTGCTGATAGAGAGGTGATTCACCGTGGTCGTTGTTGGAGGGATCCTTGACCATAGGTGGCCCTAAGGATCATGGTAGGGTGGGCGTTTTCGCACTTTTGCGATAAGCAGCCAACAATGACTGGACTGGTGATCTTGATGACCCTTCTTCTTCCCCTTCTTCCTCCTTTGCTAACTTTTGCTGACCTTGCCCTTAGGCTCCCCTATCCCTACTCCTGTTCCCTTTTCCTACTCGTACGCGAATTTTATAAATTCTTAAAATTGTTTTTTGAGCACTAGAGTGGTGGTGGCTTATCCGTTTTCCCACACCCCGCCGACCAGAGTAAAAAGCCGAAGCCAGCGCGTACCTAGCCTCCAGTCTAGATCTTCATCTGCTCACCTCTACGTTGTACCCTGTACGTTGTATGCTACAAGGTTTACAAGATAGAGCTTCTCCTTTAATGGTTTCTTTTTACACGGACAACTGATTGAAATAATTTGAACTATTCTACCAGCAATTATTCTTTTATTTATTGCTATACCTTCATTACGATTATTATATTTATTAGACGAAATTAATGAACCATCAATTACACTAAAAGAATTGGTCATCAATGATATTGAAGTTATGAATATTCTGATTTTAATGATATTGAATTTGATTCTTATATAATTCCAACAAATGAATTATCAAATGACGGATTTTCGTTTACTTGTTTTACCTATAAATTCTCAAATCCGAATTTTAGTAACAGCAGCAGACGTAATTCATTCATAAACAATTCCAGATTTAGGAGTAAAAAAAGTTGATGGGACTCCTGGTCGATTAAATCAAACTAATTTTTCATTTTTCAAAATACTCCACCTGCTGAACATAGTTATTCTGAACTTCCTTTATTAACTAATTAATTTATAATGTGGCAGATTAGTGCAATGGATTTAAGCTCTATATATAAAGTATTTAACTTTTATTAGAAAATTAATGTCTACATGAGCTAATTTAGGTTGTAATATTCGACGCTTGTCGTGCATTTGACCTTTTTGAATTATAAACGGTTAGTAGGATATTACCGCCTAAAACTAAAATTATGAACCAAGTTTGGGTGTTGATCGTGGGAGCTTTTATAAAGCTTCTAATCATATGGTTCGCGAGGAGGTGGCAACGCTGTCCTAGTTGACCATTATCTTTTTGCACTACAATTTATTAGCAATTGCTGTGGCTGCAATCTGTATAACAGAAGCAGCATCATCAAGAGAGTACGAAAGAAAAGGAAAAAACGTGGGTTACTGTACCTCGTAGTCCAGGCATCGACCTCTTTCTCCTCGTGGTCGCCAGCGTGAACGCAAGTGAATCAAGTGTCAATCTGATCCAGTGCCCTTGCACCGCGCCAGGGTAAGTGCATTCGTATTGCAAAGTGCAGCGCCTCAGCATAAGGCTAAATCTAACCAAGTGGTTAGTTATCGCCCCACCACATCACCAGCCCAACCAAAACCGTCTGGAGAAAGACCTGTGCCACAATTTTATTCTTTGTGCAAGTAGTGGTGCAATTCCATTTGGGTAACTATCCACCGAGCTATTGCCGACCAGTTGAACAGCCTCCTCTCTTTTCCGTGTCACAGGATTCGCACCACTAATCCCGGCCTGGGAGCCACCGATCTACGCTCGTGTGTGCCTACCTCGGACCTAAGGGTGCTACGCGCATAACGAGGTTAAGCGACCGTCATGCCACCAAGCTCGGCTAGACGAACAGCCCGGCTCATACGTTGATAGCCTCCCGTATGTGTATACCACACCCGGGTGACGGAAGGCTTTTCCTCGGTGCTGCAACCAGAAGGGGTTTCTCAGTCCTCTTACTGGTGATATGTTTGGATTTGTGGATGGACTTCCTAAGAACCATACGCGTCGAAGAGAACATAACCTCACAGCCGGCGCCTCAGGTCATTGCCCTCGCGTCTCGACGCCTTTATAAAACTTTAGTGTAAATCGGCAAACCTAACCTGAGACAGCGTTTCGTGATCAGGAGGATGTACCAAATCCCTTCATGGGTCAGCAGTTGGTTTTAGTTAAGATCGTAGTGATGTACTGTAGACCCTATGTGAACCCCTTTTGCTTCAATGTGGATAAGAATAGAATAATTGAGTAAATGTGAAATGGATAATCTTGCCATTTTAGAAATCGAAAAAATTGAATATGCAAAGAGAGTTCAGTCCCAGGTCTAAGTGTATTTGATTCATTTTCGGAACCTCGTACTAAAAAACATTTATTATTCACAGAGACACACCAACACCTTAACCTTCATCTACACATTCATCTAACCATTCATCTAACCATTCATCTACTCATCAAAATAACCTCACAGCGAACACAAGAAAAGATCTTTCTGCGTGGAGCAACATGAAAAAAACAAGATCGTAAGTGATTCATTAACATATGTATTGATATCGAGACATGAGAGAAAAAAGTGAAGGTGGTAGTTTGTCTGCCTTGTATTGGTCTTCTACCATAACCGAGTTTTCCCAAATTCCAAATATCTATGCACCATGCGACTAACTTGCATATGACCATCCGTCATAGACATCTTTGTTTTACAAATTTAAGTTCTTCGTTTAACTTTGGCGTCAGCAAATAGACGTTAGCCAATAATAATTTCTATTTTTTTCCATCCGTACTCATACTCATATATACATAGCATTTAATATCATTAAAAATATTTACTCTTAGCCCTATATTTTTTATACCACCCAAAAACAAAAACGAAACGAAAACTAAAACAAAACCATATTTATGTCCACCCCTAGTATACTATCTTCCATACATATGTACATGATTTACCCTATTTCCACGCCATATGCGTTTGTATTTATATAAGTAGTTGCCAGTTCGCCTGAATGTCTGATTATGAATTTTATAAATAAATTAAGTTGTAATATGAATCAAGGCTAAGTAATTTCTAAAGGAACCATGCAGTGTCTGCTGATAGAGAGGTGATTCACCGTGGTCGTTGTTGGAGGGATCCTTGACCATAGGTGGCCCTAAGGATCATGGTAGGGTGGGCGTTTTCGCACTTTTGCGATAAGCAGCCAACAATGACTGGACTGGTGATCTTGATGACCCTTCTTCTTCCCCTTCTTCCTCCTTTGCTAACTTTGCTGACCTTGCCCTTAGGAAATTTTATCCCTACTCCTGTTCCTTTCCTACTCGTACGCGAATTTTATAAATTCTTAAAATTGCTTGAGCACTAGAGTGGTGGTGGCTTATCCGTTTTCCCACACCCCGCCGACCAGAGTAAAAAGCCGAAGCCAGCGCGTACCTAGCCTCCAGTCTAGATCTTCATCTGCTCACCTCTACGTTGTACCCTGTACGTTGTATGCTACAAGGTTTACAAGATAGAGCTTCTCCTTTAATGGTTTCTTTTTACACGGACAACTGATTGAAATAATTTGAACTATTCTACCAGCAATTATTCTTTTATTTATTGCTATACCTTCATTACGATTATTATATTTATTAGACGAAATTAATGAACCATCAATTACACTTGCCTAAAAAATTGGTCATCAATGATATTGAAGTTATGAATATTCTGATTTTAATGATATTGAATTTGATTCTTATATAATTCCAACAAATGAATTATCAAATGACGGATTTCGTTTACTTGTTTTACCTATAAATTCTCAAATCCGAATTTTAGTAACAGCAGCAGACGTAATTCATTCATAAACAATTCAGATTTAGGAGTAAAAGTTGATGGGACTCCTGGTCGATTAAATCAAACTAATTTTTCATTTCATAATGAAATAGGTGTTAAAAACACACATACCGCATGCAATTTGGTGCACGCGTTGCGACCCAAACCTTCTTACCCGATTTAGAAAAATTTCTAGTTGGGAACTTCTTACACAGTTCTTACATTAGGATCCATTAGGTTCACAATTCTAATGACCTTCCCCACTCAATAAGAGGTGATATCATTTCACACTTTCCATTAAGTTCCAATATCACTGTTGGCCGCCTGATACTCAGAGAGCCCAAAATTTGTTTATTTGAATTTCACAATTGAGACCAGATTCTCATCATCCTATTCTCCGACTCTCTTGAGCCAATCTCTTAAGCAGCTCTTTATTTTCTTAAACCGCAGTTTGTTTATTAGAAGTCGACCCTTGGTTTACCAGTCCGTTTTGGAATTCAAAATAAGATCAGTTGAATAAAAATATAGCATAGAGTTTCGACACTAAGAATGAATTTGTAACGAACCCTGGAGCCAGGGTCCTTAAGCTATAAAGAAACAAATTCACATAACTCTTATGCTTCCACAATACAGAACACCAACTACACCATTGCACACAATTTACTCTCAAATAACACAATAACACGCTGGAAAAATGCAATGCACACGCGCCGATCGATTTCTGCGAAATCGACTAGAGCGCCAAAAAAAAACCCAAAAGTGTCGAAGAGCAAAACTGCACTCAGGTAATTTCTCGGTGCAACCGAGTCAATGACAAAGTGTCGAAAAGCAAAACTGCACTCAGGTCATTTTTCGGTGCAACCGAGTCAATTACCAAAGTGTCGAAAAGCACAACTGCACTCAGGTCATTTCTCGGTGCAACCGAACCAATGACCAAAGGCACGACTCCCCCAGTTGGGAAGTCAAACACGGCACCTTAACACCAAACCAACAAAATTTGCGGACTCAGTCCATCAGCCGGCTGTCCACCCGCCAACACACAACACCAGAAACGATTACACACTCACGACATCAGTAATACAAGTAAACACAAGTCAGAACATATAAAACTGAATAAAATACATTTTCAAACCAAAACTCAAGTGTCAGCATTTTCCCCTCAAGCGCGAACAGCTACGCTACCTATTGCCAACACGGTAATAAAACGCCACGTTAAGTTTTCTTTCGGTCTCACGGCCAAGCCCTCCTGCTTAAAGTGCCCAGCGATCTACAAATTTCTTGTAGACAAGATCCTGGACGGACTGAGCCTACATCAGCCTGAGATAGGTTTTCACAAATTGCAAACTGTAAACTGTAAAACATATATATTTTTGAACATATTGAATTTATACACATATATTTTTACTTACATTCTAGCCTAGAACTAATTATAAACTGTAATATTCATTATGAATATAAATACGTGTAAAAGAACAGTTTTAATATTATTTTTCTACTTTTAATAGTAACGGAGCAACCTTATGGATCGGGCGACGAAAAACTCCTTTGGCTGTCTTTAAATCGACCGCCTGAACTCGACTATCATGGCCAGATATTGC
This sequence comes from Drosophila bifasciata, assembly GCA_009664405.1. Lineage (NCBI taxonomy): Eukaryota > Metazoa > Arthropoda > Insecta > Diptera > Drosophilidae > Drosophila > Drosophila bifasciata. Next base: position 46,753 of record WIOZ01000128.1, read on the forward strand.
AAAATGATCCAAACCAGCTGCCAGTCTGGTGGTGGCAAGTTATCCTCATGAGCCAAGACGATTTGGTTAGCTAGTACATATGCTTCTGGTTTGAGCCGTTTGGAACAAAGTTGTAGCTCGTGCAAATAGTTGCTCCGCCAGGAAAGTTATGGGTTACACCTGATTCTTTACGTCTCTGTAAGGTTTAATTGCTTCGCATTCATCTGGGTCTTTGGAGAATGCACTTAGAGGCTGCGTATTCAAAAGAGCTTCCACTTCGGTCGCGACTGTTTTCAACTTTTCAAAGGTCAAGTTTTTTATTTCACAGCGTTTTTTAAAAACCGGGTCTTTATTGACTAAAGTTGTCGATCTGGGTCTTTGCACCTACAAAATTTGTTGCGTTATAGCAATATATGCGCACAAGTTTCCAGCGGCGTGCAAAGAACCGCTTTAAAAAAAGAACATGTTTTAAAAGGTGCCTTGCCGGAAATTCAATACTTGGTTTTAAAGGGGGCCACATACATATCACCATTTTTTTATTTTATATATATTTATATTTTAATTTTACCAGGATTTGGAATAATTTCTCATATTATTAGTCAAGAATCAGGAAAAAAGGAACCTTTTGGATCATTAGGAATAATTTATGCTATACTTGCAATTGGATTATGAGGATTTATTGTTTGAGCTCATCATATATTCACAGTAGGAATGGATGTAGACACACGAGCTTATTTTACTTCAGCTACTATAATTATTGCTGTACCTACAGGAATCAACCTTTTTAGATGATTAGCCACTTTACATGGTGCTCAACTTTCTTATTCACCAGCAACTTTAGGATTTGTTTTTTATTTACAGTAGGAGGATTAACTGGGTAGTTTTAGCTAATTCATCAGTTGATATTATTCTTCATGACACATATTATGTAGTTGCTCATTTCCATTATGTTTTATCTATAGGAGCTGTATTTGCTATTATAGCAGGGTTTTTATTCACTGATTCCTTTATTTTACAGGATTAACAATAAATAATAAATTATTAAAAAGTCAATTTGTAATTATATTCATTGGAGTAAATTTAACATTTTTCCCTCAACATTTTTTAGGGTTAGCTGGTATACCCCGACGTTATTCAGATTATCAGATGCTTACACTACATGAAATATTTGTTTCAACAATTGGGTCTTCAATTTCTCTATTAGGGATTTTAAAATTTTTTTTTATATCATTTGAGAAAGTTTTTTGTTTCACAACGACAAGTAATTTATCCAATTCAATTATGTTCATCTATTGAATGGTACCAAAATACTCCACCTGCTGAACATAGTTATTCTGAACTTCCTTTATTAACTAATTAATTTCTAATGTGGCAGATTAGTGCAATGGATTTAAGCTCTATATATAAAGTATTTAACTTTTTATTAGAAAATTAATGTCTACATGAGCTAATTTAGGTTGTAATATTCGACGCTTGTCGTGCATTTGACCTTTTTGAATTATAAACGGTTAGTAGGATATTACCGCCTAAAACTAGGCCATGAACCAAGTTTGGGTGTTGATCGTGGGAGCTTTTATAAAGCTTCTAATCATATGGTTCGCGAGGAGGTGGCAACGCTGTCCTAGTTGACCATTATCTTTTGCACTACAATTTATTAGCAATTGCTGTGGCTGCAATCTGTATAACAGAAGCAGCATCAAGAAGTACGAAAGAAAGGAAAAAACGTGGGTTACTGTACCTCGTAGTCCAGGCATCGACCTCTTTTCTCCTCGTGGTCGCCAGCGTGAACGCAAAGTGAATCAAGTGTCAATCTGATCCAGTGCCCTTGCACCGCGCCAGGGTAAGTGCATTCGTATTGCAAAGTGCAGCGCCTCAGCATAAGGCTAAATCTAACCAAGTGGTTAGTTATCGCCCCACCACATCACCAGCCCAACCAAAACCGTCTGGAGAAAGACCTGTGCCATAATCTTATTCTTTGTGCAAGTAGTGGTGCAATTCCATTTGGGTAACTATCCACCGAGCTATTGCCGACCAGTTGAACAGCCTCCTCTCTTTCCGTGTCTAGGATTCGCACCACTAATCCCGGCCTGGGAGCCACCGATCTACGCTCGTGTGTGCCTACCTCGGACCTAGGGTGCTACGCGCATAACGAGGTTAAGCGACCGTCACGCCACCAAGCTCGGCTAGACGAACAGCCCGGCTCATACGTTGATAGCCTCCCGTATGTGTATACCACACCCGGGTGACGGAAGGCTTTTCCTCGGTGCTGCAACCAGAAGGGGTTTCTCAGTCCTCTTACTGGTGATATGTTTGGATTTGTGGATGGACTTCCTAAGAACCATACGCGTCGAAGAGAACATAACCTCACAGCCGGCGCCTCAGGTCATTGCCCTCGCGTCTCGACGCCTTTATAAAGCCTAGTGTAAATCGGCAAACCCTAACCTGAGACAGCGTTTCGTGATCAGGAGGATGTACCAAATCCCTTCATGGGTCCAGCAGTTGGTTTAGTTAAGATCGTAGTGATGTACTGTAGACCCTATGTGAACCCCTTTTGCTTCAATGTGGATAAGAATAGAATAATTGAGTAAATGTGAAATGGATAATCTTGCCATTTTTAGAAATCGAAAAATTGAATATGCAGAGAGAGAGTTCAGTCCCAGGTCTAAGTGTATTTGATTCATTTTCGGAACCTCGTACTAAAAACATTATTATTCACAGAGACACACCAACACCTTAACCTTCATCTACACATTCATCTAACCATTCATCTAACCATTCATCTACTCATCAAATAACCTCACAGCGAACACAAGAAAAGATCTTTCTGCGTGGAGCAACATGAAAAAAACAAGATCGTAAGTGATTCATTAACATATGTATTGATATCGAGACATGAGAGAAAAAAAGTGAAGGTGGTAGTTTGTCTGCCTTGTATTGGTCTTCTACCATAACCGAGTTTTCCCAAATTCCAAATATCTATGCACCATGCGACTAACTTGCATATGACCATCCGTCATAGACATCTTTGTTTTACAAATTTAAGTTCTTCGTTTAACTTTGGCGTCAGCAAATGAACGTTAGCCAATAATAATTTCTATTTTTTTTCCATCCGTACTCATACTCATATATACATAGCATTTAATATCATTAAAAATATTTACTCTTAGCCCTATATTTTTATACCACCCAAAAACAAAAACGAAACGAAAACTAAAACAAAACCATATTTATGTCCACCCCCTAGTATACTATCTTCCATACATATGTACATGATTTACCCTATTTCCACGCCATATGCGTTTTGTATTATATAAGTAGTTGCCAGTTCGCCTGAATGTCTGATTATGAATTTTATAAATAAATTAAGTTGTAATATGAATCAAGGCTAAGTAATTTCTAAAGGAACCATGCAGTGTCTGCTGATAGAGAGGTGATTCACCGTGGTCGTTGTTGGAGGGATCCTTGACCATAGGTGGCCCTAAGGATCATGGTAGGGTGGGCGTTTTCGCACTTTTTGCGATAAGCAGCCAACAATGACTGGACTGGTGATCTTGATGACCCTTCTTCTTCCCCTTCTTCCTCCTTTGCTAACTTTGCTGACCTTGCCCTTAGGCTCCCCTATCCCTACTCCTGTTCCTTTCCCTACTCGTACGCGAATTTTATAAATTCTTAAAATTGCTTGAGCACTAGAGTGGTGGTGGCTTATCCGTTTTCCACACCCCGCCGACCAGGTAAAAAGCCGAAGCCAGCGCGTACCTAGCCTCCAGTCTGAATCTTCATCTGCTCACCTCTACGTTGTACCCTGTACGTTGTATGCTACAAGGTTTACAAGATAGAGCTTCTCCTTTAATGGTTTCTTTTACACGGACAACTGATTGAAATAATTTGAACTATTCTACCAGCAATTATTCTTTTATTTATTGCTATACCTTCATTACGATTATTATATTTATTAGACGAAATTAATGAACCATCAATTACACTAAAAAGAATTGGTCATCAATGATATTGAAGTTATGAATATTCTGATTTTAATGATATTGAATTTGATTCTTATATAATTCCAACAAATGAATTATCAAATGACGGATTTTCGTTTACTTGTTTTACCTATAAATTCTCAAATCCGAATTTTAGTAACAGCAGCAGACGTAATTCATTCATAAACAATTCCAGATTTAGGAGTAAAAGTTGATGGGACTCCTGGTCGATTAAATCAAACTAATTTTTCATTAACCGACCTGGGTTATTTTACGGACAATGTTCAGAAATTTGTGGGGCAAATCATATTTTTATACCTATTGTAATTGAAAGTGTTCCTGTAAATATTTTATTAAATGAATTTCTAGAAAAGTAAATTCTTCATTAGATGACTGAAAGCATGTACTGGTCTCTTAAACCATTTTATAGTAAATTAGCAATTACTTCTAATGAAAAAATTAGTTAAACTCATAACATTAGTATGTCAAACTAAAATTATTAAAATTTTTAATATTTTTTTAATTCCACCAATATCCCCAATTAGATGATTAATTTTATTTATTTTATTTTCTATCTTTTCTATATTTGACCCATCAGCTATCTTTAGTTTATCTTTAAACTGATTAAGAACATTTTTAGGACTTTTAATAATTCCATCAATTTATTAATTAATACCTTCTCGATTTAATATTTTTTGAAATGCTATTTTAACAGTTCTACACAAAGAATTTAAAACACTTTTAGGACCTTTAGGTCATAATGGATCTTCTTTTATTTTTAATTCATTATTTTCTTTTAATTTTATTTAATAATTTCATAGGATTATTTCCTTATATTTTTTACAAGAACAAGACATTTAACTTTAACTCTTTCATTAGCTTTACCTCTATGGTTATGTTTTATATTATTTGGATGAATTAACCATACACAACATATATTTGCTCATTTAGTTCCTCAAGGAACTCCAGCTATTCTAATACCATTCATGGTTTGTATTGAAACTATTAGAAATATTATTCGGCTAGGAACTTTAGCTGTTCGATTAACTGCAGATATAATTGCAGGTCATTTATTATTAACTTTATTAGGAAATACAGGTCCTTCTATATCATATTTATTAGTAACATTTTTATTAGTAGCTCAAATTGCTCTTTTAGTTTTTGAATCAGCTGTAGCAATAATTCAATCATATGTTTTTGCTGTTTTAAGAACTTTTATACTCTAGAGAAGTAAATTAATTTTAATGTCTACACATTCAAATCACCCATTTCATTTAGTTGATTACAGACCTTGACCTTTAAAAAGGAGCAATTGGGGCTATAACAACTGTTTCAGGAATAGTAAAATGATTTCATCAATATGATATTTCATTATTTTTTTTAGGTAATATTATTACAATTTTAACAGTTTATCAATGATGACGAGACGTATCACGTGAAGGAACTTATCAAGGATTACATACTTACCCAGTAACAATTGGATTACGATGAGGAATAATTTTATTTATTTTATCAGAAGTTTTATTTTTTGTAAGATTTTTTTTTGAGCTTTTTTTCACAGAAGTTTATCACCAGCAATTGAAATTTGAGCTTCTTGACCTCCTATAGGAATTATTTCTTTTTAACCCATTTCAAATTCCTTTATTAAATACAGCAATTTTATTAGCTTCAGGAATTACAGTAACTTGAGCTCATCATAAATTAATAGAAAGAAATCACTCTCAAACAACACAAGGATTATTTTTACAGTTTTATTAGGAGTTTATTTCACTATTTTACAAGCATATATATATATATATATTGAAGCACCGTTCACTATCGCGGATTCAGTTTATGGTTCTACATTTTTATATAGCAACAGGATTTCATGGAGTTCATGTATTAATTGGAACAACTTTTTGATTAGTATGTTTTTACGACATTTAAATAATTATTTCTCACAAAATCATCATTTTGGTTTTGAAGCAGCAGCTTGATATTGACATTTTGTTGATGTAGTTTGATTATTTTTTATATATCACAATTTACTGATGAGGAGGATAAATTTGTTCTATTATCTATATAATATAAAAGTATATTTGACTTCAATCATAAAATCTTTTTTAATAACAGTATAGATAATTTTTTCAATAATTTTAATTATATTTTTAATTTTTTAATAATTACTACAATTGTAATATTATTTGCTTCAATTTTATCCAAAAAGCTTTTAGTCGACCGAGAAAAAAGATCACCATTTGAATGTGGATTTGATCCTAAATCTTCATCACGTTTACCATTTTCACTACGATTTTTTTTAATCACAATTATTTTTTTAATTTTTGATGTTGAAATTGCTTTAATTCTACCAATAATTATTATTTTTAAAATTTTCAAATATCTTTTATTTGAACAACTTCATCAATTATTTTTATTTTTTATTTTATGAATTGGATTATACCATGAATGAAATCAAGGTATATTAAATTGATCAAACTAATTAGGATTGTAGTTAATTATAACATTTGATTTGCATTTAAAAAGTATTGGATATTCAATCTATCTCAATGAATATGAAGCGATTTATTGCAATTAGTTTCGACCTAATCTTAGGTAATTTTACCCTTATTCTTTAATTGAAGCCAAAAGAGGCCTATCACTGTTAATGATATAATTGAGTACAAACTCCAATTAAGGAAGAATGGTGATCAAGTAAAAGCTGCTAACTTTTTTCTTTTAATGGTTAAATTCCATTTATACTTCTATTTATATAGTTAAAATAAAACATTACATTTTCATTGTAAAATTAAAATAATTTTTTTTGTAAATTACTAAAAATAATTCACTATATTCAAAGATTAATTAATCTACATAACATCTTCAGTGTTATACTCTAAATATAAGCTATTTGAATAAATAAATAATAAAAATTTATTAAAATTAAAATTCAAAATACAAATAATATTAAATAAATTTTTTAAATTATTATTATGTATTAAAAATAAAAGTTTGTGAATAATTTACTAATTTTTGATATAAATGTTGACCCCCAAAATATTCTGATCATCCTTGATCAAATCTTTTTACAACAATTTGTCCATAACTTAATGGATAAAAAATTATTCCATAAGTTCTAAACCTAAAAAATGATAAATTATATTAATATAAAGATTTATTTAAATTATATAAAACTGATAAAAGAAATATAATACCCAAATAATCCCCAAAAAAAATACACACAAATAAAGTTAACCATTTTATATATAAAGGTAAACAATTTATATAAGGATGTGAAAAAATTAACCAATTTAATATTCTACCACCAAAAATTCTTATAAATAATAATCCTATTATTCCCCGTAATATAATTCAACTTTCATCATTTAATATATTTAAACTACCACAATTTAAATCACCAGTCATTGAATAAATAAACTAATCGTAAAAAAATATAAAAAAAGAAAAACAATAACTAATTTACAGTTAATCAGTAGCTAAAAAAATAAAATATAAAAAAAATGAAAAACAATTAATATTTCTAATTATCACAACTTGAGAAAAATTATATCCTTAGAATAAAATCAGCTAAAAAGGTATCCCTATAGCATAAAAAGCTAAATTAGCAATAATTTTTTTTTAAAAAATTAAAACAAGCAGAAGTTAAAAGTAATTCCATATATAAAATATTAAAAATGAATTCTCAAACCTCTATTAAACGAATATCTTGAGAATTATTTATATTATGTATAATAGCACCTGCGCATATAAACAAAATCATTTTTAAATAATGCATGACTCAATAAATGAAATATAGCTAATTTATAATATCAGCGTTATAAGATTTTAACATTTTGAAAATAAATAACTAAACAATAAGAAACTAAACCTAATCCATCCCATCCTAATAAAATTCTTACTAAATTAGGTCTAATAATTAATATTATTACTGATAAAACAAATATTAATACTAATATAATAAATCGATTAATATTAACATATCCTCTTGTATATTCTTTTTCTGTAAAAAAAAACTAAAGAAGAAATCAACAACACAAAAGATATAAAATAATAAACTTATTCAATCAAATAAAAAGTTATAACAATTCTTATCAATTCAAAACTAATTCTAATTTAATAAAATAAACTATATTATTTAACAAAAATTTTAATCTAAGTAAAAACAACTTAATCTAATAAAAATTAAATTAATAAATGTAATTCTACAAATTGATAAATATTTCACGATCTAAAATGAATTTATTCATATCACTAACACCACAAATTAGTATTTTTATTAAACTATTTAAATTATAGCCACAATATACATGAATCTCTTTTTAAAATTAATAAATTTAAAGGTAATCAATGTAAAAGTATTAATAAATATTCACGAATTTTTACCACTTCTGAGAAAGGATAAACTCCTGAAAATAATTTTTCCATGTTGTCTAAATGAATATAAATACAAAGTATAAGCAGCTCTAAAAAATGATTGTTGGAAGCTGCCGAGCTTTTTCGGCAACTCTGACTCCACATTTACGACAATTATTCTCCGTATTCAGTTTTTAATATTTCTGTTTATTATTCGACGATTTTTATACAATTTGAAGGGAGCGTGGCCGTGAACTGCGATTCGGTGTGTTAAACTTTACAATATTTGCGAGCTCGATTAATATAACGGGTTCGAGTTGGAATTTTGTAGAACTAATTTGGACTGCTCGGAGATGCGCGGCGATCGACAATATTTTTAGACTGAGACTATAAAAGGGCAAAGCACTGCAATATAAACAGTACGAAGGGTGCATACATATGCGTGCGCTTCTATGCACTGTAAGAGGGAGCGATGAGCGCGACAATAGCAAACTAGTATAAGAGCGTATAAAGAGGTATACATGTAAACAAGGCGAGCTGCTCTTAGTAATTATGTAGCTGCTGCTGCTCGAACATACTCCCCGTTGAAAGACCAGGGCTTTTAACAGGATCCTCAACGGGTAGGACGCACAGCTTGTTGACAGCTCGTCGAGTGGTTCCGGATGGTGTCCGCAGGACGGCGACTCGCACAGTCCCATCAGCTCCAGCGATGACCTCGATCACCCTGGCCAAAGGCCACTTCAACGGCGGCAGGTTCTCATCCTTGATGCAGACGACGTCGTTGACTTGAATGGAAGGCTGCGGTGTGCGCCATTTGGCACGTTGTTGGGTAGAGTCAAGTACTCCTCACTCCAACGCTTCCAAAAGATCTGCTGTGCACAGGCGACTCGTTGCCAGCAATCCAATCTATTGAAGTTTAGACCCGTTACGTCTGGCTCGGGAAACTCCATCAGCGGACGACCAATTAGAAAATGTCCTGGTGTGAGGACGCCAAGATCTTCAGGGTTTTCTGAAATAGCAATAAGAGGTCGAGAATTGATTACTGCCTGGATTTGGTAAACCGGGGTCCGCAGCTCATCGAAGGTAAAGAGGGAAGATCCCATGGAGCGATACAAATGCTTCTTGGCCATCTTCACTGCTGCCTCCCATAAGCCCACCGAAATGGGGCGAGCGAGGTGGTATAAATTTCCAATCAAAGCCGTTGTTGATGCAGTGATTGTGCACTTCATCACGATGCTTCTCGCTCAAAAATAGCTGCCGAAGGTCCTCCAACTCATTCCTTGCTCCCACAAAGTTTGTGGCATTGTCCGACCAAATACACCGGGGAATGCCGCGGTGGCAACGAACCGTTTGAGGGGCACTCAAAGAAAGCAGCAGTTGTCAAGTCCTTCACGAGTTCTAACCAGACGGCCTTTGTTGCAAAGCAGATAAAACGCTGATGTAGCATTTCATCAGCGATCGACTGCGCCCTTCTGGCTTATAGTAGAAGGGACCGCAGTAGTCAATTCCACAAACGCTAAATGCAGGCGAATCCTGCACTCGATCCTTTGGTAGGTCAGCCATGATGTGTTCAACTAGACGAGGTCTGGATCTACAGCAGATAATGCATTTCCGCAAGGCTCGAGATACGGTTTTCATGCCGCCGATGGGCCAGAACTGCAGGAGAATCGCTCCAAGTAGCGACTGTGGACCAGCATGATGATGTTTTCGATGAAAATGATTTATTATGGCGAACGTCAAAGGATGATCCCTGGGACAAATGATTGGGTGACGAGCATCGAAGTTGAGAGTTGAGTGTTGTAGACGGCCACCAACGCGAATGAGACCAAAGTCATCTATAAACGGCGACATCGATGATATACTGCTAGTGGACTCCACGCAACTCCCCTTTTCGAAGAGCACGGTATTCAGGGTAAAGATGGGCGTGTTGAACGATCCGACATAGCAGATGTGCTCCATTTCGAAGGTCTTCAGAAGTGAGGTCCGGTGACTTCTTTCCTCTGATGAACTTGTGAACGTAACCAAAGATGCGCATCATGACTCCGAATGAGTTGATGTGCTTAAACGAACGCAAGATGTCGAACCGCTCAGATGACAGCAATACCCGATGTCGAATTTCCGGAAGGTTGACTTCTGGCGAGCACCTTTCAGACCAACAACTTCTTTCGCCTTGCAAGAAGGATGGTCCATGCATCCACAAACTCGATTGCAAGAGCTCCTGAGGTGCTGCTCCCTTTGATAGAATGTCAGCCGGGTTCATTTCAGTTGGTACATAGCGCCACTCCATGCCCCTAGTAAGTTGTTGTATGGCAGAGATCTTATTCGACACAAAGACGTTGAATTTGGAAGACTCTTCTCGTAGCCAAGACAAGACTACAGTGGAGTCCGACCAACAATGGATTGGGCAATCGAAGGTGCTCATTTTTCTTATTTCGCGAAGTAAATTGGCTAATAAGAACGCTGCACATAATTCAAGTTTAGGCACCGTGAGGGTCTTTAATGGAGAAACCCTAGCCTTCGAGCAAAGTAAATGAACCTCAACGGTAGTATCCGTAAACGATCGAGCATAGATACAGGCTCCATAGGCTTGGAGGCTTGCATCACAGAAGGCATGTAGTTCGAACCTTGATTTAGGTAGAAGTATGTAACGTGGGAATGAAGCGTGTCCTACAGTAGCGAAGTCCGAGCAAAAATCCGCCCAAGCCGATTCCAAAGGCTGAGGAAGACTTTCGTCCCAATGCAGCTTGTCTCTCCACATGCGCTGCATGATGATTTTCGCTTTTGTCAAAGTAGGCCCGACTAAACCCATAGGATCATAGCATCGCGCAATTGTTGACAGCACCGAACGCTTTAGTGTGCTTGCCAACACCGATTTGAGGAGCAAATGTAAATAAAAATTGTCCTTGTGTGGCTCCCAAATGAGCCCAAGGGCTTTGGTTACATCGCTTCCATCATCCAACTTCAAAAAACTTTCCCTTTTCGGAATCTGGGACCATACGAAGAACATCAGGGGAGTTGGAACACCATTTCCGCAATTGAAAATTGCCTCGAGCGAGAAGATCCTTGGTTTGAGTCATAATTTCCAACACTTCCTCGACCGAATTGCCTCCAGAAATCATGTCATCCACGTAGAAGTCTTGTAGAATGGTTTTGCGATCCTAATGGGTAAGACGAAGACTCATCCATGGCTAGCTGATGTATAGCTCGAATAGCTAAAAACGATGCAGGCTTAGTACCATAGGTGACTGTGTTTAATTTGAAGACCTGTATGTCGTCGTCAAGAGAGTCCCTCCACAATATGCATTGGAGCATGGTATCAGGCATAGAGACACGCACACACCTATACATTTTCGATATATCACCTGTAAGAGCAATAGGAAATGCACGAAAACGGATAAGGGAGTGAAACAGCTTGGTTTGAATGGTGGGACCTGACATTAGCAGATCGTTTAGCGAAAGACCAGATGTGGTAGCTGCAGAGCCATCGAATACGACTCTCAGCTTTGTTGTGGAGCTGTCCTCTTTGATGACGCAGTGATGAGGCAAGAAATATTGGCACTTTTGCCTATCTTCGCTGGGCACCAGAGACATATGGCCAAGGGACAAGTACTCCTTCATGAATGCCGAATAATTTACATAAGAGCTGGATTGCGGACGAACTTCCGCTCCAAATTTTCCAAGCGCCGTTTAGCTTGCAAGAAGGAATCACCCAAGGACTCCAGACTTCGCTTCATAGGCAAGCGAACAGAATATTCCCCGGAGGGAAGACGAGTGTGATGGTTGACAAAGTGTTCCTCGCAGTGCAGCTCCTCCTTTGTTGCCCTAGCGATTGGCTCAAAGATGTGCTCCACTTCCCAAAATTGACGAACCAGCTCATCAAGCCGAATGCTGTGATTGGTGTCATCCGAAGATTGGGCTGCGATAACCGACGATGTGTTGGGGGCCAAATGCACGCCCGAGTGCCCGCAATCCGAAGAGTGGGCTGCGACAAACGAAGACAGGTTGGGGGCCGAGTGCCCGCCACCAGAAATGATCCATCCGAAATGTGTCTTCTGCAGCAACGAAAGTCCAGGCGCCAGCTGAATTTGTCCCACACACAGCAACTCGAAGAACAGTCCAGCTCCGATGAGCAGGTCAATCCGTTGCGGCTTGTGGAACGAAGGGTCAGCAAGCTGTATATTAGACAGGATATTCCAATTAGAGACGCTAATTGGGATGCTGGGTTAACTTGTCCGTGATCTTCTGGGCAACGACGGAAGTGATGCTAGTGGTGAACTCTGAAATCCGCGATTTCAGAACGAGATCCACCGAGATACCTTCAGTTGAGAAGCTAGCATCTCCTATGCCAGAGACCGCGGTAAGCGATTTGGTTTTTCTAAGTTTTAGCTGATTAGCTAGACGACTTGTGACGAAATGTAATTGTGATCCTGAGTCCAAAAGTGCGCGACATGGCACGAAAGTTCCAACGTTGTTTTTACGAGAACGACGACGGTGGCTAACAGCACAGCATCAGAATGACTTTGGGATATTAGGGCTTGAGGCAATGAGGACGACATGGCAACCATGGCACTATGACTTGGTTGTTGTTGCGGGAGGCTTTACTCGTAGAAGCAGATTGAAATGTCTCTGTTGGACGAACGAAATGCAAAAGCGTGTGGTGCTTCGATCGGCAAGTACGGCAGGGACCGGATTTACAATCCTTCACATGATGGCCCTTTCGTAAGCAATTAAGGCATAATAAGAGCCGCTTTGCTTCCACCTGACGATCATTCGGCGACAGAGGTGCAAACCGTGGACAATTGGCAATTATATGGTTCGTGCCCTCGCATAACACACAAGAAACGGGGGCGCTCGATGCGACGAAAGATTTTCTATGATGCGTACTCACGGTTTTCCCGGACTTGCCAACCTGATCTTGCCCTTGCGTTGATTGATCCACATTTTCAAGCGTTCGACATCTCTTTTCCAAAAATCAGACAATTTTTCCCATGACGGCAGCTCTTGATTCGACGAAGTCTCCTCCCATCTGCTCTGAGTGGCCTTGTCCAGCTTCTGAAGTACACTCTGTACAAGAATACAGTCTGCTACTTCTTCCTTACTAGCCAGCGATTCCATTGCACGAATATGTGAGGTGACTCTGTTAGTCAGTTCCCCCTCAGCTTGCCCACCGATGCGTCAGCCTTCTCCAACCCAAAAATCCCTCTGATGTGTGCCTGCAAAATAAAACGTTTATTATCAAAGCGACGCTTTAAAATATCTAATGCCACGATATAATTAGCCTCATTTATCTCCAATGAGCTGATGGTATTGAGGGCTGCGCCACTCAAACAGGAACGTAGATGCTGCAGCTTTTCGATAGGGGTTAGCTCGGACTCCTTGTCAATGATCGCGGTGAACATTGAGAAGAAATTGGCCCCTCCGTGTAAATTCCACTAAACTTTGGCAGCTCCAGCTGAGGTAACCGAGATCGATTGGCCATAACGACGATTGATTGGGATGCGCTTGAGTTGGGGTTGATTGTCGAACAATGCTTGGTGCTGGACCGACTTCCAAGCTCGCGCTGAAGAATGGTCCGCAGTGATAATATGGACGAGTCGAATTTGGCAGGTACTTCACTGGACATGGACTCAAAATCCATTTCCTCTAAGCTGTTGTGCGCCACGGCAAAATTAGATTCCAGTACAGTCACCGATTGCAACAGTCCTTGCAGATCATATTCATCCATTTGGCACAGCTTCTCACAATCCATATCCGTGCGTATTGATTCTAGCCTATCGAAAATAGATCTAGTTTTCAACTTCAAAAATGTAATCCGAGACGCAGGGAATTGTGTGCTGTGTGCTGCGTTGGCACTAAAACTTCCACCACTTGGAGCAGCGCCAAATGCCACCGACTCGCTATGTGTTTCACCAGCCTCATTTGCCATAGCAAACGATCCACTTTTTCTATTATTTTTTCTATTTCCCATGTTTTGGCTACAGATAGTTGACGCGGAGTGTATTGGTCGAAGTTAAATTCGATTTTTCAACAAGCGATACAAGCTCAAACGTTTTGTGTGTTCACTTTTGCGGCACTTTTTATGTGCGCGAGAGAACGATCGAGAGAGTGCACGGATTTCGAGTTCGAATTCAAAGAGAGTTATTGCAGCCGGTCACGAGAGATGGCTGAAGCAAACGACGAAAGAGTAGACGAAAAAGCTAACGGACCTCGCTTAGAACTCTATGCAGCCGGTCTCGACAGTGCGTTGCGCAGGCTGAAGCAGACGGTGAAAGAGAAAACGAAAATAAATAGCGGGCCGCTAGCACTGCCACGGTCGGCCACAACGACTTTTGTTCGCTCTTTCTCTTAGCAAATGTTGAGTTTATATGTTTAAAATTCGAAGAATTAAATGTTTAAACACTTTAACGCACTATAAGTTCACGGCGATCACGTCGGGGTCACCAAAATGTTGGAAGCTGCCGAGCTTTTTCGGCAACTCTGACTCCACATTTACGACAATTATTCTCCGTATTTAGTTTTAATATTTCTGTTTATTATTCGACGATTTTTATACAATTTGAAGGGAGCGTGGCCGTGAACTGCGATTCGGTGTGTTAAACTTTACAATATTTGCGAGCTCGATTAATATAACGGGTTCGAGTTGGAATTTTTGTAGAACTAATTTGGACTGCTCGGAGATGCGCGGCGATCGACAATATTTTTAGACTGAGACTATAAAAGGGCAAAGCACTGCAATATAAACAGTACGAAGGGTGCATACATATGCGTGCGCTTCTATGCACTGTAAGAGGGAGCGATGAGCGCGACAATAGCAAACTAGTATAAGAGCGTATAAAGAGAGTATACATGTAAACAAGGCGAGCTGCTCTTAGTAATTATGTAGCTGCTGCTGCTCGAACAATGATAATAATGATAATATAATTATAGTTATTCATGATCAAGATAAAATTCTATTTAATAAAGAAATTTCACCTAATAAATTTAATGTAGGCGGAGCTGCTATATTAGCTGAACTTAACAAAAATCACCACAATGTTATAGCCGGTATAAAAATTTAATAAACCTTTATTAATTAATAATTTTCGTCTTCTTAACCGTTCATAAGAAACATTAGCTAAACAAAATAAACCCGAAGAACATAAACCATGATCAATTATTAAAGTATAAGTTTTATTGTTGAACGACCAGCAAATACAATTCCTATATGAGAATATTGATGAATAAGCAATTAAAGATTTTAAATCAGTTTGACGTAAACAAACTAACGTTAAAATTTAAACTAAACTAATTCCAATTCATTCAAATCTATATTTTAAATTTACTAACTTGAAAAAATGCCTTTGATTCTGGTCAAATCGTTTTCCGCGAGTTCTACTGCTTTACCCGACGTCATATTTTTTCGCTGCTTTTAAAATGTTCCACCATTTTTCATAATTTCATTTTTTCGAATCTGTCATCGACATCTGAATGTTGAATCATCTACAGGGAATTCTCACAACAACGCAGCTTTACTGCGTTCGCAGCATGTTTGAGCGTCACCGTGTGTGTGTGAGAAGAATCTGCTGCGACAATCAACCCCAATAAATGACTTGCAGCAATTGGGCGGGGAAACGTTAACGGCGGGAAAAACACTGAATGAACGAAAATTCATTTGATCATTGTGGCTACAATAATGATCCGATCTGAACAAAATTCGGAATCCGGCAGATATGATCATTTCCTATGATACTGCATTTTTGGTTTTTTTCTATCTTCAAAATTGTGGATTTTCGTCTTTTGGGGGCGGAAGGGGGCGGGATATTTATTTTTTTGAAATCGTTTTGTTCGGGTTTGGTATCACGTCAGTCTTGGCAAAAAAGTTTTGGTTGCTCTAGCTCTTATAGTCTCATCTCCAGGCTACACAAAATACAAAAACCAAATCGACTCGATTTTATTTGTGAGTGCGAAAGGGATGGAGCGAATTTTTTTTGCGTATGTTTTTTGTCTATTGTGGCTATATTAATGATTGATCCGATTCAGATTTGAGCCCTGATAGATATGGTCTTTCTCTATGGTTCTGCATTTTTCGTTTTTATCTTCTTCAAAATTTTGGACGCCACAGATGTGCTGCCCTTTGTATTTCGGAAATGGGCGGGGCGGAATTTTTAAAGGTTTTTCTAGGGTGAGAAACATCAGTCTGGAAAAAAAATTTGGTTGCTCTATCTCTTTTACTTTTTCGAGCAATGGGCGACGAACAAGACGGGACAGACGGACAGACGGACGGACAGACAGGGCTATATCGACTCGGCTATTGATGCTGATCAAGAATATATATACTTTATATGGTCGGAAATTACTCCTTCTCTATGTTACACACATCCACTTTTAGCACAAATACAATGTATTGTATTTGTGGTAATTGCTGTCTGTCCGTCTGTCCGTCTTGTTTGTCGACCATTGCTCGGAGGCTATAAGAGCTAGAAGGACCAAATCTTTTTTCCAAACTGATGTAATATCTCACTCCTAGAAAAATGTTTCAAAATTTCGTCCCGCCCACTTCCGCCCACACAAAGGGCGCACATCTGTGGCGTCCACAATTTTGAAAATAACAGAAAACTAAAATGCAGAATCATAGATGAAGACCATATCTATCAGGGGGGCCCAAATCTGAATCGGATCGGATCATTAATATAGCCATAATAGACAAAAACATACGCAAAAAAACTTCGCTCCCTCCTTTCGCACTCACACAAAATCGAGAGAAATTTTGGTTTTTCGTATAAATGAGCGCCTCGATCTCAGAGACTATAAGAGCTAGAACAACCAAATTTTTGCCTAGACTCCTGTGATACCGCTTCAGTGCAAGTTTATTTCAAAAATTTTGCCAAAATTTCCCGCCCCCAAAAGACGAAAATCCACAATTTTGAAGATAGATAAAACCAAAAATGCAGTATGGTAGAAAATTACCATATCTACCAGATTCCCGAATTTGGTTAGGATCGGTTCATTATTGTAGCCACAATGATCAAATGAATTTTCAGCAGCGAGTCCCCTCCCCCCTTGCCCATCGCAACAAAATATACATTTTTATTGGGGTTGATGGCAAAATTTGTGTTCGAAAGCGGCTGCTACTGATTCTCTCTCTCACACACTCACGCTCACACAAGCTACCTCGTGCAGTGTACGTGTGTTGTTGTGAGAAGTGATGTAGATGAAGTAGATGTGGATGACTGATGTAGAAAAAAAAAATGTAAAATTTAAAAACTGATAAAACATTTGAAAATTCCACATAAATCACGTGTGTACTGACTGAGTACGGTATAAAAGTAGAGTCGCGGCAACAGCGACTCCGTACGTTCTTCCTCGTTTTAATATAATCCCGGCTAAAATTATAGAACCTGACACCGGAGCTTCAACATGAACTTTGGTAATCATAAATGTACTAAACATATTGATATTTTAACTAAAAAGCACATAATAAACAAAAATATATAGTAAATCATACTTTAAATATATAATTATTTTTATTACATAAAAATACCCAATTAATATAGGTAAAGAAACTAATAAAGTATAAAAATAATAAATAAGCTCCAGCTTGTAAACGTTCAGGTTGATAACCTCAACCTAAAATTAAAAAGTAGGAATTAAACTTCTTTCAAAAAATAAATAAAATATAAATAAATTCATTCTTCCAAAAGTTAATACTAATAAAAATAATAACAAAACAATATTTAATAAAAATAAATTTGTATAATTAATTTATTTATTAACACTTTCTAGCTAATAGTATTAATGAACAAATTCATAAACTTAATAAAATCAAACCATAAGAAAGTATATCACAACCTAAAAAATAAGAAATTTCTGATCAATAATTTTTAAAATTATTTATAATTAAAAAAATAAATCTAATAGGTTAGGTTAGGTTAAGGCGGTAGCGGAGGGGAGAGAGCTCCCCCGCTCACTTGGTCCAGTTAGTGGACCATTGTGATGCCGCATGGGCGCGAGCCCCTTCTCCTCCTGGCCACAACCGTGGTGAGCAACTTAGTGCCGAGCTAAGGGCAGTCCCATCCGGTGGCTTGGATGTACTTGGACCGAGTCCCCGGTTTGGTTTCGGAAAGGTCCGAAAATATCTGTAAGCGAAAGGGGCCCCGAGGAACCGTAGTCTTCGGTTTCCCAGGGCCGGGCAGAGACAGAAGAAGTGGTGAACCGACTCCTCCTCCTCCTCGTCCCTACAACTTCTGCAGAAGTCGTTGTGAGGGATCAACAGTCGTGCAGCATGTGTGCCGATCTGCCAGTGCCCCGTGATGGCTCGGGTGACGGCGAAGCAATGTGCTCTGCTGAGTCTATAAATCTCTTCCGAGCGCTTTTTCGAACGATTTGGCCAAATCGCTCTTGAAGTTCTGCATGTGATGGTCAGCTGCCATCGCCTGTCAGCAATTTGCTCGAAAGCCTCGTGCGTTAATAGCCTGCACGTAGCTAGAGGCATTGCCACTTGCTACCTCTCCGGAAGGAGAGGTACAGTAGTGCCCCGCCTAGCTAGCTCGTCGGCGGCATCGTTCCCGACAATGTCCCTATGTCCAGGGACCCATATTGGGAGAGAGATCTAGCTGCTCTGCGGTCTCATTTTAGAGACCTGCGACAGTCGTTTACGGTCGTTGAGTTCGACGAAATAGAGCCAAGAGCCTTTAGGGCCGCTTGGCTGTCCGAGAAGACGCACACCGAGTGTCCGTCTAAAGATAGTTTGGAGACGATAGAAATGGCCTCTTTTATGGCTAAGACCTCTGCTTGGAACACGCTGCAGTGGTCCGGAAGTCTGAAGCAGAGACTGATGTTGAGCTCATAGCAGAAGACGACCCTCCCACGCGGCTGTCTAATTTTTTGAGCCATCAGTGTAGAAGTGGATCGCGTTCGCAGGTCCAGGTTCGCCCCTCTCCCAGTCCTCCCTGTGTGGGATGGATACCTGGAAAGGCGTCGAGAGGTAGTCACTTGGGATGCAGTAGTCTGTCCTCTCTGGAAGTTGCGGGAGTTTTATTAGTATTCCCGAATGGCCAACCGTGGTGGTTTTCCACAGGTTGGATTCCATCATTCTAAGGGCGGAGAGTGTTGCAACCTTTTTTCCCAGTTTTTCTACAGGTACAAGGTACAACATGGTATCGAGGGCTTCACTTGGGGTAGTGCGAAGTCCGCCAGTTATGCATAGCTCTGCCATGCGTTGGACTCTTATGAGTTTGTCAAGACAAGTTTTCTTGTCCAGGGCTGGCCGCCAGACCACTACCCCGTAGATCAGGATTGGTCGTATGATGGCGGTGTATAGCCATCGGACTATGCACGGGGTCATGCCCCACTTTAGACCGATGGTTTTTCTGCAGGTGTAGAGGGCTACTGTGGCCTTCTTCACCCTGTCCTCTATGCTCAGCTTCCAGTCGAGCTTCCTATCGAGGATGAGGCCAAGGTATTTGGTTTCCCCGGTCGCGAGGCGCTTACCAGCCGCGATAACGCTCTGCTTAGCAGCCACCCCGATGACCGGTTTGGCCCCGGTGCCCCCGACGTGGATGGGCCCGATTGGCTTATCGGAGCCCCTCCCCGCAGCGGATTCTGCTGGAAGACGGTGGACCGACTTAGTCTCCTTCCCCGTCTTCTTAGGACCTGTTTTCCCAGGCGTTGATATAGAGGGATGGTCTTGTCCCTCCGGTACTTTAAGAGGAGTACCGAGCTCCTTTGCGGTATTGTTTTTAATATTTGATAAATTTGGCATATTTGGTCCCACGAGTAGGCGGGAAGGGGTTAGTCACCCGAGGCATAGCCCGCGTGCCCCGGAAGCCTGATTTTAAACTGGAGGTCGGCAGGTATCCAGAGTTCGCATACTAACGACCGAGCACCCCTCGGCCACGCATCCATCAGCGCATGCTGTTCCACCTAGGATTGGGGTAATTTGCACTGAGAGTTTTCTTCTCTCCGCCCGACTACCATTAGCCAGCATCCTTGGCAGAGACCTGACCGTACCAAGGACCTGTTACCAGCCGCCCTCACGAGGAGAGTATAGTCGCACTTCCACTGGTGTGTACAGTTACGGCAGGTGATGGACCGCCCGCGATTCCACTGCAACATAAGCTGGAGCGTGGCAGCATCGGGTTGGGGCAAGCCCCGGCCCCATGCAACCCCGCCCCGCCCGGAGTACAGTGATCGCGGGTCGGACCATTACCCGTGATTCCCCCTGTATCACCCGAGTGGCTGACGGCCAATAAATCTAATAAAAAATAATAAAATTTGCACCGTTCAATAAATATTATTAATAAAACAAATAGGAGATAAAAACACTAAAAAAAAAATAATAATTTTAACATTATATAATTCTAAAAGATTGAAAATAAATCATTTCCATGTGTTCGAATTATAGAAACTAAAATTGATAACCCTAAAGCTCCTTCACATACTCTAAATGTTAAAAAATATTATTCTAAAATAAACTTCATAATTTAATATATTTAAATAAATAAATAATATATAAAATAATATTAATACAATAAATTCTAAACTTAATAGTATTGAAAGTAAATGTTTTCGATTTGAAACAAAACAAAATAAACCTAAAATAAATAAAATTATAGGTAATATTCAATATAAAATTATAATCATTAGTTTTAATAGTTTAACAAAAACATTGGTCTTGTAAATCAAAAATAAGATATATTCTTTTAAAACTTCAAGAATCATTAATCATCATTCATTAATCCCCAAAATTAATATTTTAAATAAACTACCTCTTGAAATTATTCAATTAATTTTATATTCATTAATTATAACAACTACTATTATCTTCTTAAATATAATTCACCCATTAGCTATAGGTTTAACTTTTACTAATTCAAACAATTTTTATCTGTTTAATTACATGATTAATAACTAAAAGTTTTTGATATTCATATATTTTATTTTTTTAATTTTTTTAGGGGAATTTTGGTATTATTTATTTATGTTACATCTTTAGCTTCTAATGAAATATTTAATTTATCTATTAAATTAATTTTATTCGCCAGATTAATTCTTTTTTTTTATTAGTAATAAGAATTTTAATTGATAAATCTTCAACTTCATTTTTTTTAATAAATAATGAAATAAACCCAATTATTAATTTAAATTCTTATATTTCAGAAAATTCTTTATCTTTAAATAAATTATACAATTTCCCAACAAATTTAATTACAATTTTATTAAAAAATTATTTATTAATTACACTGATTGTTGTAGTAAAATTACCAAATTATTTAAAGGACCACTTCGTATAATACATCAATTAATGAATAAACCTCTACGAACTTCTCACCCATTATTTAAAATTGCTAATAATGCATTAGTAGATTTACCAGCTCCTATTAATATTTCAAGATGATGAAATTTCGGATCACTTTTAGGTCTATGTTTAAATATCCAAATTTTAACAGGATTATTTTTAGCAATACACTATACAGCAGATGTAAATATAGCTTTTAATAGAGTTAATCATATTTGTCGAGATGTAAATTACGGATGATTATTACGAACTTTACATGCTAACGGAGCATCATTTTTTTTTATTTGTATTTACTTACATGTAGGACGAGGAATATATTACGGATCTTTTTTATTCACCCGAACTTGACTAGTAGGAGTAATTATTTTATTTTTAGTTATAGGAACAGCTTTTATATGGTATTGTTGAATATGTATACTTTGACAACGCACTGTGTCTGATCTCTTTTTTGCTTTTGCATACATGTGTGTATGTATGTATGAGTCGCAATGAAGCGACGCTCTTTCGTCTCCTTTATGATTTGTATTCCGTCTGCCTTTGACGGACAACTTTTTCGTTCTCTACATTAGTCACAAATAAATTCCACAACGAATAGGTTATGGGCCCAGGTCTCAGTCTGCGGCACGATTGAAAGTGATTTGGAAAAACTAATTTGACTTTCTGAACTTGTGACTCGGTCGATTGCGAAAATGGGTTCGATGTTCCATTCAATCGATAAGCTCGACAGCGAGAATTATAGTGCGTGGGTGATCCAAATGAAAAGCGTTCTAATACACTCTGATTTGTGGTCAGTAGTGTGCGGTCGAGAAGTGAAAAACGAAAACGAAGATGATGCGCAGCAAGCACAATTTGATATAAAAGACGAAAAGGCTCTTGCAAGTATTATGCTATGTATCAAACCATCGCAGATAAACTATGTAAAAGACTGTAAATCTGCAAGTGGGGCATGGAAAGTTCTGGCGGGTATACATATGCCATCAGGCCCCGCGCGACGCATAAGCCTGTTAAAGCAGTTGCTGCTCATAAAAATGAGCGAAAATGAATCGGTAACAAATCATGTAAATCATTTTTGTGCGATCGTGGAAAAACTGAAAGAAATTGATTTAACCGTTCCTGAAGAAATTTTGTCAATTCTGTTATTATCAAGCCTGCCCGAGACATACGAAAATTTCGTGGTAGCAATGGAAACAAGGGATGTTTTGCCGAATTTGAACTCTCTAAAAATAAAGCTTCATGAAGAAGGAGACAGGCGCAAGTCGAATCATGATTTTACCGAGAAAAGTGAACAACGAGCGTTCGGGTCGTGTGCTAAAAATTGGTCGTCGTCCAAAGAGAAGAAAATAACGAAAACGGATAAAAAAAAAACTAACGGATCAAATGCCGTTATGTGCTGGTCTTGTGGTCGTCGCGGACACAAGGCATCGAAGTGAAGAGCAATGAATAATTGTGAAAACAAACCGAAAGGGAATAACGAAACCCAGAGAGACAGAGAGAAATCGTATTCCGTTTTTGCGTGCGCGACAAATAATCTCTTTCCGAAGAGTGTGTGGTGTATCGACAGTGGCGCCACGGCTCACTTATGTTGTGAGCGATCCCGATTCTCTGAATTAAGAGAGCACAAAGAGCGAATTAGTTTGACGGGAAATAGCTATATTGAAGCTGAAGGACGCGGCACAGTAGATTTGGTTTGGAAATAGCCATATAAAACTAGTCGATGTTTTATATGTGAAAGAACTACAATGAAACTTCATGTCAGTGTCAAAGGCCATCGGAAATGGTTTTCAGTTGAATTTACAAAACAAAAGCCTGTATAAAAAAATAATAAAAGGTATCGTCATAATGGTTGCAGAGAAGCACCACGATTTGTTTTGTTTGAAGACCAAGGAAATAAATGCTTAAGTGTGCAGGCAAATCCGGTAAATAAATGGCACGATCGTTTCCGGACACTTAAATTATGGAAGCCTAAAAGAAAATGATATGTGACAAAATGGTGCACGGTGTCAAAGCAAGTGATCTCAAAGACATGAATGACCAGGTGTTCGAAACCTGTGCAAAATGTAAGATATGCGTGAAACAATTTCCAAAAGCTAGTGCAAGCCGTGCAAATAATGTTCTCGGATTGGTACATACAGACATTTGCGGACCAATGAACAAAAGCTCCTTAGGCGGAGCCCGTTATTTCGTAACATTCATCGATGATAAATCGCGCTATGTGTTTGTGGATTTTTTTAAGACAAGAGACGAAATCTTGGTCAAGTTTAAACAATTTAAATTATTAGCAGAAAATCAATCGGGTAAAAAGTTGGTACTTTTACGAAGCGATAACGGTCGGGAATATTTGAGTAGCTCGTTTGAACAATTTTTGGCTGATAATGGGGTGAAAAAAAGACAATTAACGGTGCCTCATACCCCGCAGCAGAATGGAGTCGCGGAACGAGCCAATCGTACATTGGTGGAAATGACACACGTAGCATGCTCTTCCATGCAGGGTTAGATGAGCGATTCTGGGCAGATTGAATCTGTGCAGCCACAACTTGTAGAATTCCAAGATCCTATAAAAAATTATATTCCGGACGAACAGCCAGCTGTGGAGATGATTAGTGGAAATGAATCCATAGTTCATGTTGAGGAAATGCATCACACAGAGGAACCAGAAGGTTCAGATCGAGATGATCCAGTCGTTGAGCAGCCGAATTCAGAAGGAGCACGAAGGGGTCGCGGGCGACCTAGAAAGGTTTATACTGGTCGGCCTGGACGCCCACCAAAGGAATATCACATTCTGAATACCATATCGGCTGTATTATTGCAAGTTTCGACAGAAAGGGTCTGGAAAGCGTCAAAGCAGCCATTGCTGATGAATTTGAAGTGGTCGATGGCTGCCAATTAAAGCACTTTCTAGGCATGGAAGTGGAAAGAGATGGCGAGACCGGAAGCGTGAGGGTTGGCCACAAGCAGTTCATAGAGGATCTACTGAGAGATTATTATATGCAGAGCTGTAAACCAAATGTTACACCACTAGAGGCGGGACACCAAGTCAAATGCGACAATCCGAGCTGTCTTCGTGTGAACCAGGTGGCCTATCAATCATTGATTGGGGGTCTGATGTATTTGGCTATTACCACGCGACCCGATATCCTTCATTCTGTGACGAAACTGGTGCAACAGAATGCTGACCCCACATCGAACATGAAGTCGCTGCCAAACGTGTGCTCAGATATCTGAGAGGCACAGCTGAGCAGCAGTTGCATTATCATCGCACTGGTCGAGAAATACATTGTTATGTGGACGCGGATTGGGCCAGCGATAACACGGATCGCAAATCATATAGCGGTTGGGCCTTCTTTGCTGCAGGAGCTGCATTCTCATTTGAATCAAGAAGCAGAGTGTGGTCGCCCTTAGCAGTACGGAGGCTGAGTATGTTGCACTATCTATGGCGTCGAAAAGAAGCAGCGTATATCATCAAGCTGGTTGACGGGTGGGAGGATGCGTAGGAAAGCTCCGTCCAGTGAAGATCTTTAGCGATAACCAGAGCGACCAACATCTTGTTAGGAATGCGACATTCCATGCACGAAGCAAACACATAGATATTAAGTATCATCATATTAGGCAAATGTTTAAGAAGAAATTATTGAAATAGAATATGTTCCCACTGATGAAATGATATCCGATGTATTTACCAAAAAATCTGTCTAAAATTAAGCACGAGAAATGTATTAGACTTATGGGATTATGTTAAGTTAAACTTTAATTGAAAATTGTAATAGCGGACATAATGCGTTGAGAAGGAGCGTTGAATATGTATACTTTGACAACGCACTGTGTCTGATCTCTTTTGCTCTTCGCATACATGTGTGTATGTATGTATGAGTCGCAATGAAGCGACGCTCTTTCGTCTCCTTTATGATTTGTATTCCGTCTGCCTTTGACGGACAACTTTTTTCGTTCTCTACATTAGTCACAAATAAATTCCACAACGAATAGGTATGTTTTACCATGAGGACAAATATCTTTTTGGGGAGCTACTGTGATTACAAATTTACTATCAGCAGTCCCATATTTAGGATTAGATTTAGTTCAATGAGTATGAGGGGGATTTGCTGTTGATAACGCAACCTTGACACGATTTTTTACATTCCATTTTATTTTACCATTTATTGTTTTAGCTATAACTATAATTCACTTATTATTTTCACAACAAACAGGTTCAAATAATCCTATTGGATTAAATTCTAATATTGACAAAATTCCTTTCCACCCATATTTTACATTTAAGGATATTGTAGGTTTTATTATTATAATTTTTTTATTAATTTCACTAGTTTTAATTAATCCAAATCTATTAGGAGACCCGGATAATTTTATTCCAGCAAACCCCTTAGTAACTCCTGCTCATATTCAACCTGAATGATATTTTTTATTTGCTTATGCTATTTTACGATCAATTCCTAATAAACTAGGTGGAGTAATTGCATTAATTTTATCAATCGCAATTTTAATAATTTTACCTTTTTATAATTTAAGAAAATTTCGAGGAATTCAATTTACCCTATTAATCAAATTTTATTTTGAATTATACTAGTAACAGTAATTTTATTAACATGAATTGGAGCACGACCAGTTGAAGAACCTTACGTTTTATTAGGACAAATTTTAACAGTAATTAATTTTTTTTATTATTTTATTAACCCATTAGTTACAAAATGATGAGATAATTTATTAAATTAATTAGTTAATGAACTTGAATAAGCATATGTTTTGAAAACATAAGATAGAATTTAATTTTCTATTAACTTTACTAAATTTAATTAACTACAATAAAAAAAAATAATAAAATTTTAAATCCAATAAAAAATAATAAATAATTTAAAAGAAAATGATAAAAACACTTTCAAAGCTAAATATATTAATTTATCATAACGAAATCGAGGCAATGTACCACGAGCTCAAATAAAAATGAAAGAAATAAATGTTAATTTCACATAAAATAATAAATTAAATACATCACAACCTAAAAAAATAACAAAAAATAATATTCTTATAAATAAAATTCTTGCATACTCAGCTATAAAAATTAATGCAAAACCACCTCTTCTATATTCAACATTAAACCTAATTCTGATTCTCCTTCAGCAAAATCAAAAGGAGTTCGATTTGTTTCAGCTCAAAGAAATTGTTAAGCAAACTAAAGTTATTGGGAATAAAATAATTAAAAATCAAATATAAATTTGATAATGAAAAAATTATACTATATTATATCTAGTCGCGATCAAACACTCTCCGAGTCAAGACGTGCCTAAATTCTACGTGGAAGCTACGCTTAAACTATCAAAAACAGTTACTCGATTTTGCGAAAAAGAAAAACAAAACAAAACAAAAAACATTGCGGTTTGTTGCTGATAAGCACCAAAAAGTGTTGTTGTCAACATGAGCGACGACGAAGACGACACATCGGTTTTGGAGCTGGCAAAGAATTAAACCCTAAGCCAACGGAATCAAGAGACCAAACCAAGTTTCTCCGATTCTACTAAAGAAAAACTTTTGCCCTGGACACTGCTCCCAGCACTAGCTCCAATCAATTTGCTATCTTAGCCGAACGCTCGCCAATTGAAAAAGGTAATAATGCAGACGAAAACGAAGCACTGGACATGATAACTGAAGACAACACTGATGAACCTGCCAAGCCGCCACCAATCTTCTTATCGGATGTTAGTGATATAAGTAGCATGCTAGCCTACCTCGAAACCAAAATTAAAAAAGAAAATTTCCTTTATAAATCTCAACGAGACGGCCAAGTGAGAGTTATGGTTAAGTCTATTGATGAATACAGGTCCCTCGTTAAAACTCTTGCTAGTGATTTTGTCAAGTTTCATACATACCAGCTTAAAAACATGGCATTTAGGGCATTAAGGGTCGTGATAAAGAATTTGCACTTCTCAACTGATATTAATGTAATTAAACGAGACGTTGAGTCCAAAGGTCATTCTGTTAGGAGCATAAGTAACATTAAAAGCCGTAGAACCAAAGAGCCATTAAATCTGTTCTTCCTTGATATTGAGCCCAACAAAATAACAAAGATATATACGAAGTTAAGCACATTGGTAACGCAATTGTTAAAATAGAGCCCCCCTCATAAAGCAAAAGACATTGTTCAGTGTCACCGTTGTCAGGAATTCGGGCACACAAAATCCTATTGTTCCAAACCTCATAGGTGCGTTAAATGCTCTCGTAAGCATGCCAGCAACCTATGTCCAAAAGATAAAGAACAACCAGCAAAATGTGCGAATTGCAACGAAGATCACGCTGCCAGCTACAAAGGGTGTAGAGTCTATAAGGAGCTCATATCAAAACAATTAGCTACTGGTCGCAAACAGATGCACAACAAAGACCATAATAAAAATGATTCTGCAAGATTTCAATCACCTATTCTGCCTGATAAGCCGACCCAACAATCAAAAGATTCTTCTCTAGAAAGAATAGAACATCTTTTAGAAAAACAATTTGAACTCACCAATAACTTACTTAACATGATAATGTTACTGGTCAATAAATTATGCAAATAAGCCTAAACGTAGGAATACGGAATGCCAATGGGCTTTCCAACCATGTTAATGAGATATCTTTATTTTTAAAAACAAATGCAATCGACATCATGCTTGTTTCAGAAACACACTTCACCAGTAAATTTTTTTTAGAGTAGTCGGATATGACACAATAAGAGCTGATCATCCGTCTGATAGAGCCCATGGAGGCGCAGCAATTCTTGTTAAGAATGGTCTGAAATTTAAAATCATGGACAGTACCAGAGAAAATGCTATACAGGCTGCCACAATTGAGATTAAATGCATGCACGCAGATGTCTCAATCACAGCAATATATCTCCCACCCAGATTTACAATAAAAGAGCTCGACTTTAAGGACTTTTTCAAGGACTGGGAACAAAGTTTATTGTTGGAGGCGACTTCAATGCCAAACACCCATGGTGGGGCTCAGACTTACTAACCCAAAGGGTTCCGAATTATATAAATGCATACGAAATAATAATATAACAACTCTCTCAACTGGTAAGCCTACATACTGGCCTACTGATAGTCGAAAAACCCCAGACTTGATTGACTTCGTGGCATTCTCTGGTATCCCACAATCACACATGCGTTTAATGGAAAGTTTCGATCTTAACTCAGATCACTCTCCGATAATAGCGACCTATAGCACAATAGCTCATATGCTAGACAAGCCCTATAAAGTCATCTCTGCTTCTACAGACATTAACGCGTTTAAAAGCTACCTAGACGAAGCCATAAGTCTAGATATTTCGTTAAAACAGTAGAGGAAATAGACTATGCTGTGGAGATTTTCACAAATACAATTCACAAAGCGAGCTACATAAACACGAATAACACCCACAGAAACCAACAACTAAACCAATTGTACCTTTCTACCGAAATTTGAGAAAAAAATTCTAGAAACCCACTATCCTGCTGACAAAAGATCATACAACAAAGCTGCATCTGAGCTGTCAAACTTACGAAATGAATCTCTAGCTGCATATCTGAGAAATTTAGACCCTAATTCTTGCAACAAAGAATATAACCTGTGGAGAGCAACTAAATATCTAAAGAGACCAGCAAAAAGAAACATAACCATCCGCAAAAGCAATGGAACTTGGTGTAGATCTGATGATGAACAAGCTGAAGCATTTGCACAACACCTGCATGCTGTGTTCCAGCCCAACGATATTAACAATGCTATAACAGAGGCTGAAGTAGAAAACTTTCTTGGGTCACCCTGTCAAATGAGTTTGCCTATTAAAAGTATTCACTTTGACGAAGTCGTGACCGAAATTAAATGCTTA
Source organism: Drosophila bifasciata (assembly GCA_009664405.1). Taxonomy (NCBI): domain Eukaryota; kingdom Metazoa; phylum Arthropoda; class Insecta; order Diptera; family Drosophilidae; genus Drosophila; species Drosophila bifasciata. The sequence continues at coordinate 76,190 of WIOZ01000128.1, forward strand.
AACAATAAAAAGTCACCAGGCCCGGATAAGATAGACGGCATCACTCTTAAAAACTCTACCACCAAAATGCATACGGTTTCTCACACTAGTATTTAACGCTATTCTCAGGCTAGACCACTTCCCAAGTCAATGGAAATGTGCAGAAGTCATTATGATCCTTAAGCCAAACAAGACAGAAACTGAACTATCATCTTACCGTCCCATTAGTCTGTTGACAATATTCTCGAAAGTATTTGAAAAAAATACTACTGAAGAGGATGTTGCCAATTTTGGACGAACTTGCCATCATTCCTGAATACCAATTCGGATTCAGAAGAGGCCACGGGACCACTGAGCAATGTCACAGGGTTATCAATGAAATAGTATCCGCACTTGAGAATAAAAAATACTGTACTGCTACTTTTCTTGATGTTCAACAAGCGTTTGATCGTGTTTGGCATAACGGATTACTCTATAAGATAAAGGAATGGCTACCTGCTCCATACTATTTATTACTGAGATCCTATTTGTCTAAGAGATGCTTCTATGTGCAGCAGAGAAATGATACGTCAACACTACTTCTCATAAACGCAGGAGTTCCTCAAGGGAGTGTATTGGGACCAGTCCTTTACACTCTATATACGGCAGATATGCCAGTAACAAACAACTGCACCGTTGCAACATATGCTGACGATACAGCCATTCTGGCAACAAGCTCATCTAGAGATGAAGCATCTCATCTCTTTGCAAAGTGAGCTGATTGAAGCCTGGTTTCTTCGCTGGAAAATTAAAATCAACTCCCTGAAGTCTGTCCAAATAACTTTCGCACTAAGACCAGGAAACTGCCCAAATGTCACTCTTAACGGATCAGCAATTCCACAAGATACCTGTGTGAAGTATCTTGGCATGCACCTCGACCGCAGATTAACATGGAAACCCCACATAAAAGCGAAATGTCAACAACTAAGACTGAAAACACTGAAAATGTCCTGGTTGCTAAGTCGAAAATCAACAGCCACTTTGAAAAACAAAAGTTCTCCTCTACAAAGCCATTTTTGAAGCCTGTTTGGACCTACGCAATCCAGCTCTGGGGAACAGCCAGCAATTCAAATATTGAAATACTCCAGCGCTATCAATCAAAAACATTGCGACAAATTGTTAACGCTCCATTTTATGTTACCAATGCAAATATTCATAAGGATCTAAATATTCCAACAATAAAAGAAGAGATAAAGAAATATAGTAAGAAATATACAGACAGACTTCACAATCATGAAAAATAATTTAGCCCTAGGTCTCGTAGACAATAGCCTAACAGTAAGAAGACTCAAAAGATTTCACATTCTTGATCTCCCTGATAGGTAAACTTAAGTAAACTCGAAGTTATATTTAATAGCAGGTTTCACTGGAAATCTGCTATTCCTGTTATGTAAATATTAGTCATAAAATTAACCTATTTGTCACAGAACAGATTGTAAATAAATAAATTAAAAAAAAAAAAAAAAATATTATATCTACCAATTAAAATAAAAAAGATAATAAAATTAAAGCTAAACTAACTTCATAAGAGATTGTTTGAGCTACAGCTCGAAAACCTCCTAATAAAGGATAATTTGAATTAGAAGATCAACCAGCTACTATAACTGTATAAACTCCCAATCTTGTACAGCATAAAAAAATAAACCCCCTAAATTAAAAGAATATAATTTTACAAAAAAAGGTATACATATTCAAACAATCAAAGACAAAAATATGAAAAAATTGAGAAATATAATATCTTAAATAATTTGACAAAAGAGGATAAGTTTGTTCTTTTGTAAATAACTTAATTTCATCACAAAAAGGACCTTTATTAGGACCCTTACGAATTTGGATATACCCTAAAACTTTTCGTTCTAATAAAGTCAAAAAAGCTACACTTACCAAAACACAAATAACTAATAATAAACTTCCAACTACTGATAAAATAAATTCTATAAAAAACAAGTACTATATGTAATTTAAATTACATAAATAAATTCTAAATTTATTGCACTAATCTGCCAAAATAGCTTATAATTAATTAATAATATTCATTTCTAAAATATAATTATTCTAATATTTGGTCCTTTCGTACTAAAAATATTATAATTTTTTAAAGATAGAAACCAACCTGGCTTACACCGGTTTGAACTCAGATCATGTAAGAATTTAAAAAGTCGAACAGACTTAAAAATTTGAACGGCTACACCCAAAATTATATCTTAATCAACATCGAGGTCGCAATCTTTTTATCGATATGAACTCTCCAAAAAATTACGCTGTTATCCCTAAAAAGTAACTTAAATTTTTAATCATTATTAATGGATTAATTATTCATATATTAATGTTTTTTAAAAATTAAAAGTTTTTTTAAATTTTAATATCACCCAATAAAATATTTTTTATATATAAATAAAATTAATCTTTATAATTAAAATAAAAAAAAAATATAAAGATTTATAGGGTCTTCTCGTCTTTTAAATAAATTTTAGCTTTTTTTAAATTTTAATATCACCCCAATAAAATATTTTTTATATAAAAATAAAATTAATCTTTATAATTAAAATAAAAAAATATAAAAGATTTATAGGGTCTTCTCGTCTTTTAAATAAATTTTAGCTTTTTGACTAAAAAATAAAATTCTATAAAAAATTTAAATGAAACAGTTAATATTTCGTCCAACCATTCATTCCAGCCTCAGGTCTACTGCTCCCTTCTTGTGACACCCCTAACACCTATATATAAATAATTAATAAATACCCAAATAAATAACCAGCAAGATAATTAACCCCCCGGACACACAAAATCTTTCGACAAATAAATAAATATATAAATAAATAACTATGTATAACTATGTATTCATTGAGCCTGCGGTAGCGACTTCTGCCGGGAGAGCCAAACAGCATTTCGCGAGACGTCGTCTTCTCTACAAAATTTTTAATTTTTTTATTTTATTGCTCCAATGCATCCCCTTATACTCGCTCAGGAGCCATTTGTGAGAATGACCCTGGATCACGTCAGTCCAGATGCATTCGAACAATAAAAAAATTGGGCGCCATTTGTTACATTTGGCTTGTTTCTCTGTGGGGCCGCGCCGGCTAGCTCTCGACCCCAGGGCTGTGTAATTCCCTCTGCACGCCAAGTTTAAACAAGGTTTCCTGAGAACGACCTCTCGGGACATCGGGAAAAAACTACACAAGACCGCAAAACATTAAAAAAAAATACTGAACCAAACAATGAGACGTCTGTCGAATGGGTGAAGTTAAGATGTTCCCACTTGTGGTTTTTTTTTCCTAGAGCTCTGGCGCATGCGTGGCCTTTCGTCTCTCTATCCAATTCCACTAGTCCTCCGGACCCCACCCGATAGGTGGCGCATCGTTCCAGCCCTGGGCCACCTATCGATTATTGCGGTGGGACTGGAACACCACCACGAGTATGTCGACGGACCTCCGGGAGGACATAACATACGCGTGGGCATGCCCACCGGATTACTTCCTAACCACCTGCCGGCGTGCCTCCTTCTGCGGCGCCCAACGTAGGCAACACCCACACCTTTCTACAGCCTCAAATCTTTGGCGTGGTACACTCCAATTGGCCGCCCGTTTAAATCCTCCAACGCGTATGCGTTCTCCCCCACTGGCTTCACCACCCGTAATCTGATGAATTTCCGCGCGAACTTGGCATTGACACCTTTGCCGGAATACCTCTTGTCCCGGCTTCGCGTAGAACACCCGAGCTCGCTGATTGTACCTTACGCTGCTACGTTCGTAGGCGTGGTGTAAACTTTCTCGAATCTTCTCCTGGATGAGCTGTCTCTTGTCCTGATTCTCGAGCACGGCTATTTCATGCTCGCCGATGGACAGAAACCGCTTCGCCACCTTGTAGCAAGACCCGTGCAAATAGATTTGCTGCCCGAAGACAGCTAAGAACGGAGTCACGCCTGTCGCCTCGTGAACTGAGTTTCTTATCGCCAACTCTATTTCCGGGAGATGCACATCCCAGTCCCGGTGATCGTCCTCCAAGTACTCCCGAATCGCATTGAGAACTGTGCGATTCACCCGTTCGGCCGCATTGCTCTGCGGAGAATACACCGGCGTCCGCAAATGGGTCACTCCAAACGCTTCGATCATCTCCCTGAATGTTTTGGAGATGAACTGAGCCCCATTTTCTGAGTGAATAGTCTCCGGCACACCAAACATAAAAAAAAACCTTATGGACGAGCAATGTGATTACTTCCTTCGCTGTGGCCGCTTTCATTGTTTTCAAAAACGTGAACTTTGAAATGTGGTGCACCACAATGAAGATCCACTCCTGATCATTCTTAGAACGCGAATATTTCCCCAAGAAGTCGATATATAACTTTTGGAATGGACGCTCCGTGATCACCTCTTGTCCAATTCCAACCTGCATACGGTAGTTCTGCCCTTTCGAATCCTTGCAGACGATACAGCGTCGGATGTAGTCGCGGGCTTCTACTGCCATGTTGGGCCAGTAGAACTGCCTACGGAACAGATGCAGGGTCTTTTTGCAATTCCACCGTGCGCCGTTTTTCATAGAGATGCGCCTGATCTATCAGCCTGGGGTCAGCGAACTCGGAACCCACAATTTCCAGATCGATCCCTCTAGTTGAATGCCATCCCGTCAATAATTTGTAGATCAGGTAAGCGGTCTTGATTATCAGTGATTTCTTTCTTTAATTCTTGATATTCTTTAGATTCAAACTCCACCGTTTATAACACCAACACCCTGCTCGGATCCACTTCCAACTCTTCAATGCTGCGCGACAATGTATCTGTCACTACATTGTCCACTCCTTTCCGTTGTTCGATGCCGAAATTGAAGGCTTGCAGTTAAAGGGACCAACGAGCTAAACGACCATCCAAATGTTTCATCGTCATGAGCCTTTTGAGACTGGCATGGTCAGTAATGACTGTGAAAGGCATCAGTTCTACATACGGACGGAACTTAAGGATCGCCATGAGAGCTGCGAGACACTCCTTCTTAGTCACCGAATAGTTTTTCTGGTGGCAGTTCAGCTTGGCAGAGAAAAACGCAATCGGCTTCTCGTTCTGCTCCTCATCGCGCTGGAAGAGTACATCCCTACCCTACTCCGGACAGATTGTGGCTCCGGAATACGTAAAATAGCCGACACACTTTCTGGATCCGTCTTCAGCGTTCCTCCTCCCACTATAAAACCCAGGTATTTAATCTGTTTACAGCAGAAATAAGATTTCCCTAACCCAATCGTCAAATTTGCCTTCCGTAGTCGCTCTGCAACCTGTCGGAGGATCCTCACGTGCTGTTCGAAGTTCTCGGATATAATCAGCAGGTCGTCGAGGTATGCAAGTTAACAAGAGTTAACTGAATTGTCCATTGGGTTGGACGAATTCTGAGTTAACAAGAGTTAACTGGATTGTCCATTGGGTTGGACGAATTCTGCGATATCGCAAGGTAAAGCAGTTTCGTCAACCGTGGGATCGCCGTCGTCGCGGTCGCCGGATGCCGGCCGCTACTGGACAACACGCACGAGGCGCAAGGTCAGCACTTTTGCTGGACAGCGACGAGTGCCGTGGCCGGCAACCAAGGGTCCCGTAGCTGGGAAGTTTAGGTTTTAAGTTAGTTGTTAATTACCGGCCGAGTGGCATTCACGTTTCAACGTCTCGCCTTGCGGGTATTTAATCTCTCATTGTATTCCTTTGCAAGTTTAATTACACACATGAAATAAATAATGCTTTACATCAAATACCCGTGTCGTATTTAAACATTACTGGCGCCCAACGTGGGGCGTATAAAAGGCCGGCTGGATCCCAGAGATTTTCCGACCAGCGCAGGCAGTGGGTCAACCACCTCGCTCATGTGGACCCGGACAAATACGAGCAACAGAACGAGCAGTTAGCATCGGAAGCAATGGCGGAGATTGATGAAGAGAATAGTGCAGGATACGACACTGTCAATTTTTTAGGGGAGCGTCCCTGCTCCCGTTCGTCAAACGAACAGTAGCAGGGAGAACACTAAACCTTTTAATAGACACTGGGGCTGCGAAAAATTATATCAAACCTTTAAAGAACTTAAGGGAATTGTCCCTGTAGAGGCCCCATTTGTTGTAAAATCCTGCACGGGTTTAATAAAGTAGAGCAAAAATGTCTCCTAACCATATTCGGCATAAAATGCCCGTTTTTATCTTGCCGGAGCTATCAACCTTTGATGGCATCGTAGGGCTCGACACGCTAACGAAAGCTGGCGTCAATATAAACCTGGGGACGAAAAATCTCCACTTTGGACAGGAATCTGAAAAGATCCTATTCCACAAATGCCCCAGCGTTAACTTCACAAAAGTAGACGACATTGAGGTCCCGCCAGCAGTAAGGGACGAGTTTCTCAGAATGATGTCCAGCCGTATAAAGGCATTTGCAGATCCGACTGAAATACTACCCTTCAACAGAGCCGTAGTAGCCACAATTAGGACTGAGAATGAAGAGCCAATCTACTCGAAAATGTACCCCTTCCCTGTAGGAGCCACTGATTTCGTCAATGACGAGGTGAAGGACCTATTGCGGAACAAAATCATTCGGCCTTCCAGGTCTCCGTACAACAACCCCATATGGGTTGTTGGAAAAAAGGCACTGACGACTCGGGCTCAAACAAGAAGTGGCTAGTCATAGACTTCCGCAAGCTTAACTCAAAAGACCATACCAGACAAGTATCCAATGCCTTGTATCTCCATGATACTTTCAAATCTGGGTAAGGCAAAGATACTTCACTACCCTTGACCTAAAAGTCAGGGTGCCATCAAATCCCGTTAGCTGAACGCGATCGTGAAAAGACCTCATTTTCGGTAAACGGAGGAAAATATGAGTTCTGCCGTTTGCCATTTGGCCTCAGGAATGCATCAAGCATTTTTCAACGGGCCATCGACGACGTATTACGGGAGCATATTGGTAAGATATGTTACGTATATGTTGACGACGTCATCGTGTTCTCAAAAAAGTGAGGCGGATCATGTCAGAGACATTGACACCGTGCTTGGCAGCCTCCACGACGCGAACATGAGGGTGTCAAAGGAAAAGTCCCAGTTCTTCAAGGGACAAGTGGAATTCCTTGGATTTGTGGTGTCAACCGAGGGCACGAGAACAAGCCCCGATAAAGTCAAGGCTATTCAGGGGTTTAGACAACCCTCCACCCTGTTTGCGGTAAGATCATTCCTGGGTCTTGCCAGCTACTACCGGTGTTTTATAAAGGACTTCGCTCAGATAGCAAGACCTATCTCTAGCATTCTGAAAGGAGAAAATGGTAAGATCAGCAAACAACGCTCGAAAACCATTCCCATACAGTTTGATGAGGTTCAGAAACAGGCCTTTGATAAACTCAGGAACATTTTGGCGTCAGAAGACGTCATCCTCCACTACCCAGACTTCAACCAACCATTCGACCTAACCACTGATGCCTCGTCAAGTGGTATCGGGGCGGTACTGTCACAAAAATAATAGACCCATAACCATGATTTCTAGGACTCTAAAAGACAGAGAACTAAACTATGCGACCAATGCAAGGGAGCTTCTGGCCATAGTCTGGGCCCTAGACACGCTCCGTCACTACCTGTATGGAAAGAGTGGCATCAACATCTGCACAGACCATCAGCCACTGATTTTCGCGGTTTCAGATAGAAACCCCAATTCCAAGATAAAGCGTTGGAAGGCGAGAATTGATGAGTGCGGCGCAAGAGTCTTATACAAACCAGGCAGGGACAATTACGTAGCAGATGCGCTGTCGCGACAGAACATCAATGCGTTAAAAAGTCAGAGTCGATCCGACGCAGCAACAATTCATAGTGAAGCATCGCTCACTTACGTAATTGAAGCCGCAGACAAGCCAGTGAACTGCTTCAGGAATCAGATAATCCTAGAAGAATCAAATACCCCTTCCAAGCAGCTCCACATCCCTTCTCCGAAAAAAGACCCGTCACAAGATCGAATTTGCCAGTCGAGATACACTTCTTGCGTCCATCAAGGAAGCGGTAAAGCCTGGAGTCGTTAACGCCATACATTGCACTCTGCCAACTTTGGCGTTTGTGCAAAACGATCTAGTAAAAGCCTTCCGGACACAAAATTTCGATTTTTGCAAAACCTTGGTGACAGACATCACCAACGACAGTGAGCGAAGAGAGATAATGACAGCCGAACACAATCGGGCGCACAGGGCAGCCCAGGAGAATGTGAAGCAGGTACTGCGAGATTATTATTTCCCGAAAATGGAGAAAATCGCAGCAGAAGTGGTGATAAACTGCAGGATATGCCAGAAAGCCAAGTATAACCGGCACCCTAGGAAGCAAGAGTTAGGGGTGACTCCAATTCCGGCAAGAGTAGGCGAGTTGATTCATATCGACATCTTTTCCACCGCAGGAAGTACTTCCTTACCGCGATTGACAAATTTTCAAAGTTTGCAATAACGCAGCAGGTTGCTTCACGCACGATCACGGACGTGAAAATACCAATTTTACAATTGGTAAACATCTTCCCAGCTATTAGGACCATCTACTGTGACAATGAGGCAGCTTTCAACTCGGAGACCATTCGGTCTTTATTAAAGAACCAGTTCGACATTGATGTAGCGAATGCCCCACCTTTGCACAGCACATCAAACGGACAGGTGGAACGCTTCCACAGCACCCTCTTAGAAATAGCGAGGTGCTTAAAATTGCAACGCCCGGTGGACGATACGGTTGAACTAGTTATTCTAGCGACCATCGAATATAATCGAACCATCCACTCCGTCACGAACAGGACACCTATGGATGTGGTCCACGCAAGTTGTGACCTTGGGGAAGAAATTATGTTAAAGCTAATAAAAGCCCAACAAGAGCAGCTCAATAGAAACAACCCGACTAGGCAAAAATAGGACCTTTGATGTAGGCGAGCAGGCCCTAGTGAAAACCAATAGGAGGTTAGGGAACAAGCTAACCGCCCCTCTGCGCTGAACAAAAGGTAGACGCAGACCTGGGAACCACCGTTCTTATTAAAGGGAGGGTGGTCCACAAAGACAATTTGAGGTAGGTAAGCAATTAGGTGTAGTAAACCGGGATTCATAGCACTAAGTTCAGGTCCACTAGGACAAATTATAGTAGGATTAAAGAAGGTATAGCTAATAAGCCGATGTGTCTCTCATTTCTTATAGGTCACCCGTTGAGTATCTCTGCCTCCTAACAGTCTTGGCCTTGACAGCCATGACCGACTCAAAGCTGACGGACTACACGCACGCGGACTACATTCCCATAATTGACGGACGGACCGTAATATGGAACGAAACCTTCTACGTACAACACTCCACGAACTTGACAGAGTATGACCGATACATTCAGGAAACAATAGAATTGACTGACGTGTTCCCTCAGACACATATGAGGAAAATATTAGAAACAGACACGAAACACCTACTGACGTTGACTGCGGCTTTGGGAGTTCATCACAGGCATGCGAGGAGTTTGAATATCTTGGGGTTTGCACTGAAGGTAATCGCAGAAAGCCCGGACTTTGATGACTTACAACAAACGAGACAGGTCAAGTATGATTTAATAAACGCAAACAACAGACAGATAACCATAAACTCAAGGACTCAAACACAGATAAATGCCCCTCACCGAAACGGTTAATCAATTATTGAAAGTAAATAAGCAGGAAGAAATTAACACTTCCCATCTATATGAAACCCTCCTAACTAGAAACAGGATATTGACGCTCGAATTCAGAACCTAATGATCGCCACTAGTCTGGCTAAAATAAATATAGTAAATCCAGCTATTATCGATAGTAATGACTTAGAGGCGATTCTGAAGAAAGGTTCCACAGATATCAGTGTAACCCAACTTTTGGGCGCTGCAAATGTGAGGGCACTAGCTAATAAGGAATTGATCATCTTTGTAATTGAAATGCCTAGACCTAAGCTCATTTTGTAAGAAAATAACCATCTTCCCAGTCGCACACAAATGGGTAACGATCCGGTTGCCCGAGGACACCATAGCAGAATGCGGCAGCAAGGTCATCGCTGTCTCATCATGCATAGGGGCCCCATCATTGGCCTTCTGTAAGGAGGCACCGGCGAACAGCTGCGCTCAAGAACTGCATTTTGGCGCCGTGGCCCACTGCGGCACCCAGCCAAACAACCTACCCCCGATCTTGGAGATAGATGAGGGTATTGTGGTAATCAACGATGCCACCGACATTTGACCACCGACGACGTCCCCGAGCGAACTGTTACGGGAACATACCTGGTAACCTTTGACCAGGTCGCGCACGTCAACGGGACAAAATACACCAACTTCAGCAATGCGCCAAAGAGAGTTCCGGGCGTAGCTACTTCGGCGAGGATTAATGTCACCCGCCACCAAACACTGTTGAGCCTGCCGTATCTTCACAAGCTGAATGAGGAAAATCTGCAGCACCTGACCGAAGTCCGAACAAACCTTGTGATCAGTTCCGCACTGGCCGCTGTCGTGGGCGTGGCCGTGTGCGCTGCTTTAATTGGCGTTTCCTGGTGGATGCGGCGCAGGCAGCAGAAGGGTAACACCGTCGCGATTGAGCAGATGCTGAAGAGCATGGGCTTGACCGAGGACGGTCAAGTCTTGAAGGAGGGAGTAGTTAACAAGAGTTAACTGAATTGTCCATTGGGTTGGACGAATTCTGAGTTAACAAGAGTTAACTGGATTGTCCATTGGGTTGGACGAATTCTGCGATATCACAAGGTAAGCAGTTTCGTCAACCGTGGGATCGCCGTCGTCGCGGTCGCCGGATGCCGGCCGCTACTGGACACCACGCACGAGGCGCAAGGTCAGCACTTTTGCTGGACAGCGACGCGTGCCGTGGCCGGCAAACCAAGGGTCCCGTAGCTGGGAAGTTTAGGTTTTTAAGTTAGTTGTTAATTACCGGCCGAGTGGCATTCACGTTTCAACGTCTCGCCTTGCGGGTATTTAATCTCTCATTGTATTCCTTTGCAAGTTTAATTACACACATGAAATAAATAATGCTTTACATCAAATACCCGTGTCGTATTTAAACATTACTGGCATAAACATTCGAACGCATCTCTACCGGAATATCCTTATCCACCAATCTACGGAGCCTTTGTGCAGCGTTGCAGAGACCGAAGGGCATCATCCGGAACTGGTATAATGTCTTCCTGGCACCTTGAACGCAGTGTAGGCTCGGCTCTGCTCGTCCAGCCCGATTTGCCAAAATGCTTATTTTAAATCGACGCTGGAGATGTAGATCGTCTGATCGAGACGCTGTAAAATCCCCTCGATGCTAGGCGGTGGGTAGGCGTCGTTGATGGTCAGGTTGTTGAGCTTTCGGGCATCGAGACAGAACCGATTTTTGCCCGGCCGTCGCACCACCGTTGTGCGGTTGCTCCACGGGCTATCGCTGTGCTTAATGACTCCCATCGCTAACATCTTGTCCACCTCCACACAAACCACGTCCTGCATAGCTGGCGACAATGGATAATGTCGGTCCCTTAACTCATGCCAATTCCCCCCGCGATAATCCCGTACATACTGCCAGTACCATTCCCGAGCGTTTCCTATTAGCAAGTGATGAACGCCCTTCATCGCAAGGACATTGCATTTGAGCCTGCAGGAACTCCACTCAGAACACGAAATCCTCTACGGTAACTTTATTCGCGTCGCCATCAAACGGAACGTCCCATTTCTCGACTCGGCCCCATCGTGGCCACGGTCGATACTGCGGCGACTGTGGAACGTGATCTTTACGTGGACTGCTTGCTCTTCGCCCACCGGCTCTCCTATTCCTGTTTCGACCCGGACCCGCATGTGTCGCTATTGGATTTATACATTCCCGAGCCCGGTTGTACCCCCGTCGGTGCTGCTCCCCAGATGCGGTCGCCCCTACTCTCGAAGACGACTCCGGACCATCCCTATCGTGGCTCAACCGTGACCTCAATGGTTTTGGTGGCGGAATGGCTGCATCGGTTAAACTCGACGGATTCCTTTTCGGTATATCACCTCGATGCTCTTGCTTGGTATGGTGGCCTTCTCGTTGCGGTACTGTCAGCTGCTGTCTCAAAAGGCTGGATTATTCATTGAGTTCGCGCATCATCCCCATGAACCACATGCGCAACTCCTCCTGTAACAGTTCGACTTATAGAGTCAGCCTGCGCTGCTCTATGTGTAGCCTGCGCCTGAGCAATCGCTACGTTCGCTGCTGTCGCCAATTCAGACGCGAGTGAAGGCGTTGCTGTCCACTCTTCTGCCCGGCTCTGAACTGGCGTTCTCGGCAAACCCCCCACAGCTCCCAAATCACTGCGGTCCATCGCACCAGACCCCTCTCCTAACGAGTCCCGTCTTTCGTTAGCTCGAGACCGCGTCGATTGAAAAGGTATACTGCTGCTTCTTGTGGCATCCCTAACACCTATATATTAATAATTAAATAACTTTATTCAAATAACACCATTTAAATATTAACATATATGTACGTGTATATGTATGTGTGTAATTTAATAAGTTTATTAATTTTTATTTTTTGTCTAATATTGGATACTCGTAAATACTCGTATTGTAAATTTTATAATCGAAATATATACATATTTATATGGTTACTAAAGAACCATATCAGTTTCAAAGCCTAATGATTCAGAGTGTTTTTTAGCTTTCATTCTTAAATCTTCGATACTAGAACGTTTGCTGTGAGCTGCGGCAAATGCAGCCAGATTTATTGAATATTGTGGTACCGAGAAAATTCCATTGGTCCTATTGTTCATAGCAGCAGCATACTAAAACAAATATACATGATTTAAAAAATTCGCAGTCTTAAAACTATGAGTCATATACCTGATGAGCAGCAACCGAAATTAGTGCTGGATCAAATGCTGAAAACGTTGCAGCAACGGTGTTTGAAAAATTCTTACCCCTGAATGTGATACTGCTGTAGTAGTAGGATCTGTAAGTTTTTGCTATTGTTTTTATTTCTCACTGATTGTGGATTTGTAGTGGTCGCAGTCACAGGGATCGCTCCTATTGTGTTTTTGAATGGTCGCCAAACTTACATATGGCGGCATGCGGCAGGGTTCCAAAGAAGACGTCAGTGAAGGGCTTCGATTGCGTAATGCGATTCCTTTAAAATATAAATATAAAAGAAAAAAATTTTGTAAAATTAAAAAAAAAACGAGATGGGACGTGTTTCGTCGCTGTTTAAAAAACACACTACTTTTATACCCGTACTCAGTCAGAATTTACTGATATGTGATTTACTCACATATGTGGAATTTTAAAATATTTTATCATATATTACATATTACATTTTTTCCTGCATCTGTCATCTGCCCCAACATACATCACTGCTCACAAAACCACTGCACGGCTGAAGGGCAGGCATGAAAATTAATTTCATCATTGTGGCAACAATAATGATCCGATATGGGCTTTCTCTATGATTCTGCATTTTTATACCCGTACTCGAACAGTAAAAGGGTATTGTATTTGTGGTAAAAGTGGATGTTGTGTAACATCCATATCTTCAAATCTTCAAAATTGTGGACGCCACAGATGTGCGCCCTTTGTGGCGGCGGAAGTGGGCGAGACGAAATTTTGAAATGCTCTTGTAGCAGTGTGATATCACATGAACCTGGATACAAACTTTGGTTGCTCTAGCTTTTATAGTCTCTGAGTACTGGGCGACAGACAAGACGGACGGACAGATGGATAGAGGGACAGATAAAGACTCAGCTATTGATGCTTATCAAGAATATACATACCTTTATGGGGTCGGAAACGATTCCTTCTCTGTGTTACACACATGCACATTTACCACAAATACAATATATCCTTTTATATACTTATATATTCTTTTATATCCTTATATATATCTATACGGGTATACAAATTATAAACTACTAGAAAGCCTGGCCACGCTTCACTGTGGCACATTTGTGCGTCGAATATATATGTACGTAAAATATAATTGCATTTTTGAAATAATTTAAATTATTTAGCAGAATGACTCAAAATGAAATGAAATAGGTGTTCAAACAGACATACCGCATGCAATTTGGTGCACGCGTTGCGACCAAGCGTTCTTACCCGATTTAGAAAAATTTCTAGTTGGGAACTTCTTACACAGTTCTTACATTAGGATCCATTAGGTTCACAATTCCTAATGACCTTCCCCACTCCAATAAGAGGTGATATCATTTCACACTTTCCATTATGTTCCAATATCACTGTTGGCCGCTTGATACTCAGAGAGCCCAAAATTTGTTTATTTGAATTTCACAATTGAGACCAGATTCTCATCATCCTATTCTCCGACTCTCTTGAGCCAATCTCTTAAGCAGCTCTTTATTTTTCTTAAACCGCAGTTTGTTTATTAGAAGTCGACCCTTGGTTACCAGTCCGTTTTGGAATTCAAATAAGATCAGTTGAATAAAAATATAGCATAGAGTTTCGACACTAAGAATGAATTTGTAACGAACCCTGGAGCCAGGGTCCTTAAGCCTTAAGAAACAAATTCACATAACTCTTATGCTTCCACAATACAGAACACCAACTACACCATTGCACACAATTTACTCTCAAATAACACAATAACACGCTGGAAAAAAATTCAATGCACACGCGCCGATCGATTTATGCGAAATCGACTAGAGCGCCAAAAAAAACCCAAAAGTGTCGAAGAGCAAAACTTCACTCAGGTAATTTCTCGGTGCAACCGAGTCAATGACCAAAGTGTCGAAAAGCAAAACTGCACTCAGGTCATTTTTCGGTGCAACCGAGTCAATTACCAAAGTGTCGAAAAGCACAACTGCGCTCAGGTCGTTTCTCGGTGCAACCGAACCAATGACCAAAGGCACGACTCCCCCAGTTGGGAAGTCAAACACGGCACCTTAACACCAAACCAACAAAATTTGCGGACTCAGTCCATCAGCCGGCTGTCCACCCGCCAACACACAACACCAGAAACGATTACACACTCACGACATCAGTAATAAAGTAAACACAAGTCAGAACATATAAAACTGAATAAAATACATTTTCAAACCAAAACTCAAGTGTCAGCATTTCCCCTCCAAGCGCGAACAGCTACGCTACCAATTGCCAATACGGTAATAAAACGCCACGTTAAGTTTTCTTTCGGTCTCACGGCCAAGCCCTCCCGCTTAAAGTGCCCAGCGATCTACAAATTTCTTGTAGACAAGATCCTGGACGGACTGAGCCTACATCAGCCTGAGATAGGTTTTCACAAATTCCAAACTGTAAACTGTAAAAATATATATTTTTTTTTTGAACATATTGAATTTATACACATATATTTTTACTTACATTCTAGCTTAGAACTAATTATAAACTGTAATATTCATTATGAATATAAATACGTGTAAAAAGAACAGTTTTAATATTATTTTTCTACTTTTAATAGTAACGGAGCAACCTTATGGATCGGGCGACGACAAACTCCTGTTTTGGCTGTCTTTAAATCGACCGCCTGAACTCGACTATCATGGCCAGATATTGCAAAAATGATCCAAGCCAGCTGCCAGTCTGGTGGGGGCAAGTTATCCTCATGAGCCAAGACGATTTGGTTAGCTAGTACATATGCTTCTGGTTTGAGCCGTTTGGAACAAAGTTGTAGCTCGTGCAAATAGTTGCTCCGCCAGGAAAGTTATGGGTTACACCTGATTCTTTACGTCTCTGTAAGGTTTAATTGCTTCGCATTCATCTGGGTCTTTGGAGATTGCACTTAGAGGCTGCGTATTCAAAAAGAGCTTCCACTTCGGTCGCGACTGTTTTCAACTTTTCAAAGGTCAAGTTTTTATTTCACAGCGTTTTTTAACAAACCGGGTATTTATTGACTAAAGTTGTCGATCTGGGTCTTTGCACCTACAAAATTTGTTGCGTTATAGCAATATATGCGCACAAGTTTCCAGCGGCGTGCAAAGAACCGCTTTAAAAAAGAACATGTTTTAAAAGGTGCCTTGCCGGAAATTCAATACTTGGTTTTAAAGGGGCCACATACATCCTTGAAAGCAAGGAACACATTTTTCACAACTAGCCTAAACAGTATATTTGAGCACTGACTATCCAAACTTATAATCTAACAATGCTTCATGTACATAGCCTGTGAACGTGTTGGTAAACAGTCTTTGTTTTTTTTTTTTGCGCAAGGAAATAAATTAAACGGAAGGTACGTGTTGTGTCGCTGTTAACGGGACACTACTTTTATACCCGTACTGAGTCAGTAATCTTTTTACTCTTCGAGTACGGTATACAAATTTTGTGTGTATGCAATTAACTCCTGCCAACGATGCACAAAATTGGATGTGGTTTTTAAAATGAAAAGGTTAAATATGTGACAGACCCGCGTGCTTCGCTTCTTACTTATTTAGTGTTTAAGAATTCATCGAAATCAAACAATGATTTATTTTGTAATTGTATTGTCTAATTTAGACCTGATTAGACACAGGTGCCGATGCATTAAGTAATATGATGTGTTTCACTTTACCACTGGAACAGCTCATCCCATCTGCTTCACCTTTAAATTTATATGCCTAACAATGGCGACAACGGTCGCTCATTGGACCAATTTTAATTTGTCTATGAGAATCGTTATCGGTAATACTATTGTACTCGAACACCTTGTAGATTTCGTAAATCACGACTTTCATTTGCAGTTACTGTGGCATCATTGTTCCGTTGACTTTAACGGAACCTTGCTGTGCCTAGAAGATTATTTTCATTGCGCTTGTAATGTCTTGGCTACTTTCACGGCTCCTCGTAGCCACAACTCGTAATGTACAATGGTTGGTTTAAACACACATTTTCAAAAGCAATATATGTATATACCTACACAAATTGCAATTTTTTTAGAAAACAATTTTTCATACAAAAAGAAGAAAGAACATATGGAGTCGCTGTTAACGCGACTCTACTTTATGCCTGTACTCAGTCAGTCCACATGTGATTTATGTGGAATTTTTAAATATTTAATCATTTTTACATTTTTTTCCTACATCTGTCATCTACATCACTTCTCAAAACGGCAGAGGGTTGGCGGAAAGCTGCTGAAAATTCATTTCATCATTGCGGCTATAATAATGATCATTTTCTACGATACTGCATTTTTCGTGGCGAAATTTTAAAATACACTTGTACTGAACAGTATCATGGAAGCTTGACAGAAAGTTTGGTTGCTCTAGTTCCAAAGACGACACGTTTGTGTGTGAGAGTGTTTCTCGAACTGGTTTTAGCTATTGCGGATATACTAATGATCCGATGGTTTTAGATTTGAGCCCCTGATAGATATGGGCTTTCTCCATGATTCTGCATTTTTTTTTTCTGTTATCTTCAAAATTGTGGACGCCTCAGATATGCGCCATTTGAGGGGGCGTGGCAAAATTTTTAAATACAATTTTAGGAGTGAGATATCACATTAAACTGGAAAACAAATTTGGTTGCTCTAGCTCTTTTAGTATCCGAGCAATGGGTGACAAACAAGACGGACAGACAGACAAACAGAAAGACAGACAGACAGACAGACGGACAGACAGACATGGCTATATCGACTCGGCTATTGATGCTGATCAAGAATATGAATACTTTATAGGGACCGGAATGATTCCTTCTCTATGTTAAACACATCCACTATTACAAAAAATAAAATACATATACCCTTTTATTCTTCGAGTACGGGTATAATTATATGAAACAAAATCTATTATAAAATGTTCTGTTCCAGAATGACACAATATGAAATGAAATAGACGTTAAAAATTACATTTTTAGACCTAATTTGAGAATTTTTTATACCCGTACTAAAATAGTAAAAGGGTATATTGTATTTGTGCTAAAAGTTGGATGTGTGTAACACGTTTGAAGCTAAGGCGTTTCCGACCCCATACAAATACAATATATATTTGGATCAGCATCAATAGTAAAAGGGTCGATATAGCCCTATTTGTCCGTCCGTCTGTCCGTCTGTATTTTGTCCGTCCGTCTTGTTTGTCGCCCATTGCTCGAAGGCTATAAGAGCTAGACCAATCAAATTTTCTATACAGTCTGATATGATATCTCACTCCTAGAAAATTTTTCAAAATTTTTCCCCGCCCACTTCCGCCCCCACAAAGGGCGCACATGTGGCGTCCACAATTTAAAAAAAAACAGAAAACAAAAAATGCAGAATCATAATGAAAGAACATATCTATCAGGGGCTCAAATCTGAATCGGATCGGATCATTAATATAGCTACAATAGAGAAAAACATACGAAAAAAAAACTTCGCTCCCTCCCTTTTCGCACTCACACAAAAACGAGACGATTTGGTTTTTTCGTACAAATGAACGCCTGGATCTCAGAGACTATAAGAGCTAGAGCAACCAAACTTTTTGTCCAGACTCCTGTGATACCGAACCTGAACAAGTGTATTTCAAAATTTCGACCCGCCCCCTTCCGCCCCCGCAAAAGACGAAATTCCACATTTTTGAAGATAGGAAAAACGAAAAATGCAGTATTGTAGAGAATGACCATATCTACCAGATTCCCGAATTTGGTTCAGATCGGATCATTATTGTAGCCACAATGATCAAATGAATTTTCGGCAGCGAGCTGCCCCTGCCCCTGCCCATGCAACCAAAACAAAATATACATTTTTATTAGGGTTGATGGCAGAAGCGGCTGCTGCTGACTCTCTCACACTAACACTCACACTCGAACGCTCTGCCTCGTGCAGTGTACGTGTGTTGTTGCGAGAACTGATGTAGATGTAGATGACAGATGCAGCAAACAAATGTAAAATGTAAAATGTAAAACTTATAAAACATTTAAAAATTCCACATAAATCACATGTGAACAGACTGAGTACGGGTATAAAAAGTAGAGTCGCGTTTTACAGCGACTCCGTACGTTCTTTCTCGTTTTGATTCCCGCATGCAATTTGGTGTACGCGTTGGGGAGATAGATGCATACAAAAGGTTTTTTTTTCTACAAATTTATAGTATAGCGGACCAAAATTTGAAGTATTTTTATACCCGTACTCGAAGAGTAAAAGGGTATATTGAATATTATTCAATTCAGTTCTTATCCAACCAACCACAATGGGCCACAGTACAGCGTGGCCGTACCGCCAGTATATTTATATATAAAAGGCCTGTCGTCGAAAGTACGATAAAATCGCTGAGTTGATCGAAAGAGACCGGCATAATAGCAGCCGTAGCATCGGCCAAGAGCTTCTGAATCGCAACAAAATCGACCCGTTTTTGAAGCGGATGGTGACTGGCGATGAAAAGTGGGTCACTTTACGACAACGTGAAGAACAAACGGTCGTGGTCGAAAAGCGGTGAAGCTGCCTAGACGGTGGCCAAGCCTGGATTGACGGCCAGGAAGGTTCTTCTGTGTGTTTGGTGGGATTGGCAGAGAATCATCCACTATGAGCTGCTCCCCTATGGCCAAACGCTCAATTCGGTCCTGTACTGCCAACAACTGGACCGCTTGAATGCAGCACTCATGCAGAAGAGGCCATTTTTGGTCAACAGAGGCCGAATTGTCTTCCATCAGGACAACGCCAGTCCACACACAACTTTGGTGACGCGCCAGAAGCTCCGGGAGCTTGGATGGGAGATGCTTTTGCATCCACCGTATAGTCCGGATCTCGCACCAAGTGATAATCACCTATTTCTGTCCATGGCGAACGAGCTTGGTAGTCGGAAGTTGGCCACAAGAGAGTCCTGTGAAAATTGGCTCTCCGAGTTTTTTTCCAATAGGGAAGCGAGCTTCTATAAGAGGGCATTATGAAGTTGGCATCTCGTTGGGAACTCGTCATCGAACAAAACGGCGCGTACAGACGAGTACCATAAGACTTCTACACAGGCTAGTACCTAAGTAAGTACCTAACCATCCTAAGTAGTACCTTTCCTGCCAGACGAGTACATTTCGAACAACTGGATGACCAGATCCGGGGCCGCAAGCAGGCGGTGAGAGAACCGTTCAAAAATTACCTCATCGAGATACGGCTACTCATGCACCACGCCGGAACGATCCAGTTAAAGAGCTGTACAGAATCCACGACAACGCCTTGCCAAAAATCCAGTATACATGTGACGAGACCAATTGGAAAGCTTGTCACAGCTAGCCTCAGAGTACGAGATCATGAGATAACCTTGCACCCATCCGAAGCGCACCAAGAGACAACAGGCCGGCAAGGCGCCCAGATCGAAGAGAAGGTGATGCCTACCGGACGCCAGTTCGGAGACACCATTGGGACGCAGCGGACACACCCCGGAGACAGTCATCAAATCCAACCGGTGCGACGGCCATCGCATGATCAGCACGCCCATTGCCAACCCACGCACAGCCAGACGCCGGTGTGGTCAAGCCGGGCACGCCGCCTACAACTGCACCCACCCCTTGATCCTATTCTGCTGTGAATGTGGAAAACGCGGCACTCGGACCGTCGACTGCTGCCGCCAGGCTACATCGGGAAACGACACGCGTCCTCGACTGACACGGGATCAGCAACAGTGGGATATCCCGAAGTTTTGTCAGTGCCAACCAGGCCCGACAACTAGACAACAACTTCAACCTGCAGGATGCATGCGTGCGCATACGCCTGGCTGACGGCTCAGTCAGGGAGATCACACAAGTTCTACTGGCGCACATCAAACTGGAGCAACGAAAGGTCCAAATCCCACTCCTGGTCCTACCAAACATGTTGGAGCAAGTTATTGCCAACATGGACTTCCTATGTGCCATCGAAACGACGATCCAATGCGGCACCACGCTGCTAAAACTGCAAGATCAGCGCCTAACGCCAACGCCACCATCAGTTCTGACCAACCACGTCCAAGACACCCAACCAAGCAACAAAAAACCTAAGCCATCCGCAGCGAAGTTGGTTGGTTGAACTGTCTTGAGTGAACCGCCTGGTTGGCTGATCGATGTTGGGTGAATTGCCTCTATTGATCATCATCCGCGCTATTTAAAGCCGGCACCTGGTGTGGGGGACCGCTGAGTCTTCAGTTCCGTCTTGGGGTGTGGGGTTCTTGGGAAGTGGGTTACTGTGTGAGAATGGTTACTTTGGGTTTTCGGGTCGAGGTTGGGTGCGTGGGTTTTGGGGTCGAGGTTGGGTGGGTGGCCTTGCTGACTATGCAGCTGACCAAGTGTCGGAGATGTGGGGCGCGCTTTCTGCTGTAATAGCATCGCGGAAATTGATTAGGGTCGGGTTGAGTGTAATGTGGTTTAATTGTCTCAGTCTTATGGTACTATAATAGTACTAGGGGTTATGGTCTTATGATACTAGTAGACGTTATGTGGCTGTGTGTGTAGCGGTATTGTATAGGGCCATGTATATGGTCCGTTACACCCCCACCCCCCACCACCTTTCTTCCGGGCGGATAAAAGGTGGTGGTCGTTGGTTCGGTGGCGTCGGAATTACTGCAGCTATGGATGGCAATGGATCAGTAGTACCCCTGGTGTCGTTTGCTTCATCAGCGGAATCGCTGTCCAACGTGTCGTGGTATTCTTTTAGGTCGTTGATGTTCGCCACTTTTTGTTTTCGACTGCCGGGGTGTTGTAACTTTACGATATTGACTGAGGTGAAACCTTTGACCTTAAATGGTCCGTCATATTTTGGGGCCAATTTTGCAGCGAAGCCGATGACTGCATTGGATAGGTGATGTTGGCGGATCAGTACTAGTGAGCCCACCGTGGGGCTCCATTGTCGGCGGCGGAGATTGTAGTGACGAGATTTCTCTTGACTTGCCCGATGGATGTTGTTCCGCACTATCGCGAATACTTCTTTTAGTCGAGTTGACTTCGCGTGTGCTGTGTCCGGGGGGCTCACCGTTCCTGGTGTGACTTCGTCTTTCAGTGCTCCAGGTAAGCGAGGTTTTCTCCCGTGTAGCAGGAATGCGGGGCTGAACCCAGTGGTTTCGGAGACGCTGGAGTTGATGGCCAGTGAGATCTCGGGTATCAGCTCATCCCATGTGTTTTGGATCCTCCACAAATTGTGCACTCATGGTCTTCACCGTCCGATTGGCCCGTTTCGTATGGTTTCCTGGGGGCAGTACGGTGCGGTGTGTTGCAGATCCACGCCGGCTGTTTGCATAAACGTGCGGAACGAGCGACTGGTGAACTGAGTCCCGTTGTCGCAGACAAATCGTTTTGGCACACCGAAGTGACTTAGAATGCGTTCTCGAAAAGCTAGCTGTAGGGTAGCTGTGGTAGCTTTCTTAAGTGGCACTAGTTCGGTCCATTTCGAGAAGGTGTCGAAAAATACCAGTAGCATGGTGTTTTCCTCGTTTGGATCGGGGCAGTGGCCTTACGAAGTCGGCGCATAGTGTGGCGAAAGGTTCTTCTGCCCTGCGGGTGAGCATCTTACCCACGGGCTTGCGCTGCAGTGCTTTGAACTTTTGACAGCTCAAGCAACTGCGTACGTACTTCCTCACATCGCGTTATAGGCCGGGCCAATAATATCGCTGTGCAATCCGTGTGATGGTTTTCCGAACACCGAGGTGACCGGCCGTGGGCTGGTCATGGCATTCCTTTAGGACTCTCTGGCGTCGGTCCTTTGGGTCGCAGAGTTTCCATGACACGTAGTCGTGATCGTCGGCTCCGTGGCCCAGATGCCTGTAGAGTTCTCCATTCTCGAAGACGTAGTCTGGGTATTTATCGGGTTTTTCTTTTGTTTGTTGAATCTTCGTGTGAGCCAGGGGCAAGTTGTTGCGTCCTCTTTGATCCTTGCTAGCGTTTCCAAGGGTTGTCGAGACAGGGCGTCGGCAACTACGTTTTGTTTGCCTGCTCTATAGTGGACGTCGTACTGATACTGTGGGAGTTCGAGTGCCCATCTCGCTATTCTTCCGTAGGGGCTTTCCAGAGTATTCAGCAATTTCAGCGCGAGATGGTCGGTTATAACGTCGAGCCGGTATCCCTCTAGGTAGCATCGTAGCCCAAATGACAGCAAGGCAATCCTTGTCGGTGGCGGAGTAGTTTCCTTCGGCCTGGTTCAAGAGTCGGCTGACATAGGCGATGACGCGTTCCTTTCCTTCGATTTCCTGCGTGAGGACGGCGCCTATGCCGAGGTTGCTTGCATCTGTTTGTAGTGAGAACTTTACGTTGAAATCGAGACAAGCGAGTACGGGAGCGGTCGTGAGTAGTTCTTTTATTTGGTCGAATGCCGCTTGTTGATCTGCTGTCCATGTCCATGTTTGTCCTTTCTTGAGTAGCTGAGACATTGGTTGGACGACTGTAGCAAAGTTGGGCACGAATCTTCGGTACCAGGATTCCATTCCGATGTACTGCCGGTACAATCTTGTCGGGGTCTGTGTGGATACCTTCTTCGCTGATCACGTGACCAAGATATTTGATCCGGCTTTGGAAAAAGGTGCACTTTTCCTCGTTTATCCGCAGGTTCGCTTTCCGAAGGCGAGACAGGACTATCTCCAGGTTGTGTCGATGGTCCTCGAAGTCTCGTCTGACGACGACAATATCGTCTAGATATGCGAATGCGTAGGGTTCCATGTTGGCACCAATCACGGTATCGAGGGCCCGTTGAAATGTTGCTGGTGCAGAATGTAATCCGAAAGGCATCACTTTCCATTGATAAAGACCTCTGCCGGAGACCGTGAAGGCGGTGGCTTCTCGACTTCCGTTGGCCATGGGTATTTGCCAGTATCCGTTCTTCAGATACAGGGGTGGTTATGAAGCGTGCGTTCTGTAGGCGCCCAAGATGTAGTTGATTCTGGGCAGTGGGTATGCGTCAGGAATAGAGTGAGCGTTGAGTGGTCGGTAGTCCACGCACATGCGCCATTTGCCGTTCCTTTTACGTACGAGTACGATGGGAGCGCTGTGTGGGCTTCGTGAGGGTTCGATGAGACCTTCTTGGATCAGTTGGTCGACTTGCTCGTCGATGATCCGCATCATGGCTGGCTTCTTTGGGTAGAACCGCTGATTGTTGGGTCGATTATCCCTCATGACTATGGTGTGCTCGGCGATGTCGGAGGTTCCGTAGAGATTATTGAATTTTGGAAGTTCTGTGTCCAGAAATTCTTGAATCTGTGGTGCCATGTCCGGCGGCCAAGGCTCGGAGACCGGTTCTGGATCGTGTTCGGAGGGGTTTTTGGGAGGACGGTGGTGTCGAATGCGCTGGGGGGTTCCTGGGCTTCCTGTGTCGAGCGTCAGGTGCTTTTGTACTTGTCTCCTGTGTGAGATCCTTGTGGTTTGTTTGGGATGTGTGTTCCCTGTGGTTGGCTTAGGACGCGGGTGCTCCGTAGTGGCCGTGGTTGCAGTTTACCGGTGCTTGTTTCGGATTCGTGTTTTCCGTTGTGGGCCCGGTGTTTCGCTTGCGCTGCGGTTGGTTTCGATGTCGTATTCTTCGTTGCGGTATTGGGTGCCGTTTTCTTTGTGGTAGGTCGGGGACGTGTGCTCGCTGCGGTTAGCTAAGGTATCTTGTTGCTTGTTTCGGTGTCTTGGACGTGGTTGGTCAGAACTGACGGTGGCGTTGGCGTGGGGCGGTGATGGCACATAGGAAGTCCATGCCGACAATATTTTGTTCCAACATGTTTGGTAGGACCAGGAGTGGGATTTGAACGTCTCGTTGATCCAGCTTGATGTGCGCCAGTATAACATTTGTGTTCTCTCTGACTAAGCCGTCAGCCAGGCGTATGCGGACATGCACAGGTTGGGTTGTTGTCTAGTTGTCGGGCCAGGTTGGCACTGACGAAAACTTCGGGATGCCCCGGTGTCGATAGTGGCCTCTTTTTGTTTGTCCTCCTATGGTCACCATCGCCACTATCCGGCCGTCGTTCATGGGTAGTAGGTGGCTTAGTTGCGGGTCTGGGGAGGCGTCGTTTTCGGCTGATCCCGTGTGTCTGTCGCAGACGCGTGTCGTTTTCCCAACGTGGCCTGGTGGCAGCAGTCGATGGTCGGTGCCGCGTTTTCCACATTCCCAGCAGAATAGGATCGAGGGGTGGGTGCAGTTGTAGGCGGCGTGCCCGGCTTGACCACACCGGCAACAGGCTGTGCGTGGGTTGGCAATGGGCGTGGTGATCATGCGATGGGCCACGTCCTGGCCCGTCGCACCGGTTGGTTTTTGGCGGCTGTCTCCGGGATGTCTGCTGAGTCCCAATGGGGTCTCTGAACTGGCGTCCGGTAGGCATCACCTTCTCTTCGGTCTGGGCGCCTTGCCGGCCTGGTGTCTCTTGGTGGGCTTCGGATGGGTGCGGGGGTTCTCTCATGTTCCCGCTCGTGAATGATTTCGTACTCCGCGGCTAGCCGTGTCAGCTGTGACAAAGCTTTCCAATTCGTCTCGTCGCACGTATAGCTGGATTCCTAGCAAAGCGTTGTCGTAGATTCTGTACAGCTGTTTAACCGGATCGTACCCGGCATGGTGCATGAGTAGCCGTATCTCGATGAGGTAATTTTTGAATGGTTCCCTCACCGCTTGCTTGCAGCCCCGTATCTGGTCGTCCAGTTGCTCGAAATACCATGCTGGCAGGAAATACGACAGAAACTCCTGGCGGAAGTATCCCCAGGAGCTACACTGTAGTTGGCTGGTACGGTACCAACGACTAGCTCGGTCAGTGAGTAGCTCGGCCATTGCCCGAGGCAGCTGGTTGGTGTCCACTCCATACGAGCTCGCGCGTTCCTCGAGTAGTTCCAGAAACTATATTGGGTCATTCTCCCCGCTGAACTGGATGCCCCATCCGCGGATGCGTTCCACTGTGCGTGCGATGTGGTTGTAGTCGGGCCCGTCTATGTGTGCGTCGATCACTGGTACCATCCTCTGCATGGGCGAGCGGCAAGTTTCCGTGGTTGGCGGCCTGGGGAAATCGATGGCCGTGACGACTGGTGGTCTTCTCTTCTGGTTTTCTCTACGGCGTGGAGTTCGCTGCCTGAGTCCTTTTCGTGGGATTCCATGGTGCTTGTGTTTTTTCTGAGGTGTTGTTGGGCACTTGATCACTGTTTTTTTTTTTTTTCGGTACTCTCGCACTTCGTATACATTCACGGTGGCACTCGCGACTGGATTTGTGTGTTTTGTTATTAGCACTGTTCCTTTCTCTTTTGGCGGCCGTGGGTCTTTAATCCACATAGCCCCGTATTAAGGTTTTTCTTGCACTGGCCTTAAAAGTTGCCAAAAGTCGGCTTTGAATTTTCCTTAAAATTGCCAGAAAGTCCCTGCTAGGGCGTCACTTGTGAGGTCCTATCTCAGGCTGAGGTAGGCTCAGTCTGTCCAGGATTTTTTCCACTACAAGGGAATTTGTAGTTCGCTGGAACTTTGAGGCGAGTGGGGTTGGCCGTGAAACCGAAATAAGAGCTCTGGCTATGTTACCGGGTGGTGGTAACGGCAGGGGAAATGTTGGTGCTAGCGAAATGAAAACGCTGACGATCAAATTTCTCTTTTGAATGTTTACGAATTGTGTTTATTGATATTTAATTGCCGGTGTAGTGTGTGGTGGCGGTGGGTGTATCGGGGGGGAGGAAAGTAGTGCCGGTACGATTGGCTGATCGACGTTGGATGAACTGCCCCATTGCTCAGCGGCGCGCGCTATTTAAAGCTGGAACCTGGTGTGTGGGGCCGCTGAGTCAGCAGTTCTGTTTTGAGGGTTTTGGGGTCGAGGCTGGTTGAATAGGTTTTGGGGTTGAGGTTGTGCGAGTGGGTTTTGGGGCGCGCTTTTTGCTGCAATAGTATCGTGTGGTTTAATTGGTAATTGGGTTGCTTAGTTCGAGTGTATCTTAGTTTGCTAGTTGCCTAAGCGACCCACGCTTGGGACGAGTGTATGTGTTCCGTTACGTATACCTGGACCTAGAGCAATTGGCAAACAGTATACCACCACCTCCAACGGGGAACAGCACCACCGCAAACATCACCTCATAAACCACCATCACCACGAACGCAAGATACACTCTCATGCGACCATCCAGCCAACAAGGAAACCAGTCCCTAGGCGCCGCTGCTGCTCCGGACCATGGACGGTCCGCTACATACAGACGAATACTAGACTACTAGACTACTACACATACTAGTACCTAAGTAATCTAATTAAACCACCACCGACCCAAATCAATTTCCGAGATGGTATTTCAGCAAAAGCGCGCACCCAAATCCCAGCCACTAGGTCAGCTGCATAGTCAGCAAAACTCACCCAAAACCTTTCCTCACCTCGATGCTAAACCCCATTCCACACGCCATTCCCCATTCCTTCCCAATAGCCCCACACCCCAAGACAGCTTTAAATAGCGCGTGCCGTTGATCAATTGGGGCAGTTCAACAGACGTCAACATCAACGCTTCACCGGTTCTCTCCCCCCCACCACACAGCCGTCGACACAATACACAAACCACAAATAATTAAATATCAATAAAGAACATTCTTGACCATTCAAAAAGAACTCGATCTTCAGCGTTTTTATTTCGCCAGCACGAACATTTCCCCCACCGCTTCCACCACACGGTAACGTAACGAGAGCTCTTCTTTCGGTCTAACGGCTACCCCCCCTCACCTCAAATTTCCGGCAATCTACAAATTCCTTGTAGAGGTATAAACCTTGGACTGACTGTGGCTAGCTCAACCTGAGATACGTCCTCACAACCGGAGAAGATTCTCAAGGTTCTGCAGGTCTGCAACCCCACCTTCCTACAGCCGATTGGAAGGTGGCCAAGGTTGAGGAGATCGCAGGACAGAGACGACAGATTATCCTCGTTCTGAACGAGGAGTCGTTGGAAGCTCCTAGGAGAGTCGGCAGGAGTAGTGCACTATGGCTACCGTAAAGGTGACCATAGTCCCCTACAAAAACGACTCCAAGGAAAGACAAGCGGGGGCCCAGCCAGACCCCGAACTTGACGTCCCGAGAGTGGGGAGCCAACCCTAGGCGTCGGACACGGCGTCCATGGTATCGGGCGATATCTTGGACCGCTAAGAGTCCGACGCGAGCGACCTTGCCAGAGGTCTTAAACGCATCAACGTCGCGGAAGATGATGAATCCCCGTCGACATGACGGTGGTGGGGGCGAGTATCAGGAATGTCCCTGACACTCCTGCAGATAAACCTGCACCATTGTAAGGCAGCATGAGACTTGGAATTCCTTTGCGAAACTCTCCCTGACACCCTCGCGGGGAGGATATCTCATGGGAGACCACCAACCGTCTTGTAAAGGTTTTTACCGACGCCTGTAATGCTGCTCTCGGTAAAAGCCTGTCCACCCGGAAAAACCTGGGGTCGGAAAAAACCGGCATGGTGAACTCCGATGCTGGGAGAGCTCCGGAAATCCTCACGGAGACTCCTCAACAAAGCGAAAGCTCTTAACGTTAAGCAGAACTGGACCGAATACAAGGTCAGTCAGTCTTCATCAAAGAACTCAGGAAAGCCAAACGCGCGTCATGGCGTAAGTTCTGCACCGAAATCGAGATCAACTCCGAAGCTTCGTGCTTACGCAAAGTACTCTGGAAATCAACTCCAACCTTGGGGTATTTGTGGAAAGCTGTCCAATCCTGGACGACATCCAGTTCCGAGTCGCTAAACCTCCTTCTCAGTACACATTTCCCATGCTTCGCTGTAAACAGGCCAACCTACAGAGCAATTCATTCCAATGCCACGGGTTCCATTCTGAACCTGTTAATTCAGGAGAATATATTCTGGGCAATAAAAAGGTTGAACCCTATAACTCCGCGGGATCAGACGGCATCATCCCAGCCCAGCTGATCCAAGCCGGACAAATGGACTTACGAGGTGGTTTTCTACCACGGACAAATCCCGGAGACATGGCTTCGGGCCTAAGTTGTTTTCATACCCAAGGCAGGCAAGACCTCGCACACTGCCCCCAAAGATTTCAGACCCATAAGCCTGTCGTCCTTCCTCTTGAAGTCGATGGAACGGCTTTTAGGTCTACGTCTCAGGGCGACTACAGCGCCAAATCAAATCTCTGACTCTCATCTATCGTGCCTATCATGCCTACCGTTGCCTATCATGCCTATCGGAGGTGAAGATCCACCAAAAACGGCCTTCCACGAGATCACATCGATCATCAAATCGTCATTTAGCTGTAAGGAATATACCCTGGTGGCCTTTCTTGACATAAAGGGGGCCTTTAACAACATCATTCCGTCCGCCATCACAGGAGCACTGACTGACCTGGGGATTGACTCCAGGACGGTGAGTCTCATCGATCAGATGCTGCTATGCAGGACCGTTGAGACCTCACTCTCTCTCCGCAGGCGGAGTCTTCTCGCCCCTCTCCTCCTGGAAAGTAGCAGTAAATGAACTTCTGCGGCAGATAGAGGGTGGTGGATGCCGCTTGGGAGCGTATGCTGATGATGTCGCTATAGCATTCTCTGGGAAGTTTCCACAGAGTCTATGCGAGTGCATGACAAAAAGCACTCTCACAAAGCTGTCACAATGTGCAGCCAAATGTGGGCTAGGACTAACCCATCTAAGACGGAACTTTGTACTATTCACCAGGAAGTACAAGATTCCGACACTTAACCCATCGAAACTATGAAGAGAAACGCTAGTTTTCAGTAACCAAGCCAATTATCTTGGTCTTATCCTCGACAGGAAGCTCAACTCGACCTCCGCGGTCGGCCACTTAGGAATCCTTACCAAACTCTCGCAACTTCCAGAGACGACAGACTACTGCATTCCAAGTTAGTACCTCTCGACGCCTTTCCAAGTATCCATCCCGCTCAGGGAGGACTGGGAGAGGGGCGAACCTGGACCTGCAAACGCGATCCACTTATACACTGAGGGCTGAAAGTTAGACGGCCGCGTGTGTGGGAGCGTCTACTGCGACGAGCTCCAAGTCAGTCTCTGCATCAGACTTTCTGATCACTATAGCGTGTTCCAGGCAGAGATCGTAGAAATCAAGGAGGCCATCTCTATCGTCTCCAAACTCCCCTTAGACGTACACTCAGTGTGCGTCTTCTCGGACAGCCAAGTAGCCCTCACGGCACTTGGATCAATTTTGTCGAACTCAGCAAACGTCAAAGACTTCCGCAGGTCTTTAAACGAGACCGCAGTAGGAGCTGGATCTCTTCCTAAGAGGTCCCCGGACACAGGGACATTGATGGGAACGATGACGCTGACGGACGAGCTAGCTAGGCAGGGCACTACTATACCTCTCCCTGCCGGAGAGGGAGCAAGAAGCGATACCTTTGGCTACGTGTAGTAACGAACTACATCCAAACCTAATATCTTCAGGCGCGGTGTTAGACATGAGATAGGAGCGCACGCGGAATATTCCGGCTCAGGCTCGTGTGCTAGGGGTGTGGTGGTCTTGCTTCCCTCCCATGAAGTGTTTTTTTTTCACACTTAAATATTTTGCGTGCTAACGAGAAGCCAATTCGGGACGGAGAATCCCACTCCTCGAGACAACGCCAAATCTCCCTAAAGGTTCTTCGTTCTGGCTCTGTGGGTTTTACAGCTCGACCTCCGATGTTCCGAGGCCCTATATGCCACCCTACCATTGGCCCTTCTGCCCCCTGGCATCCATCCGAAGGGCCCCTTCGATCACGGGTATCTCTATTGATGCATTGGGTCAGCCGATGTCAAATCTCTCGTACTTCAGTACATTACAAAATTAATTTATATACTAACATTAAAACCCTGACAAACATCCACGACTCGTAACAACATTTATACTAGGTGAATCAGAAATAATGGTATATGTAGATAATTAAATTAAAACGAGAAAGAACGTACAGAGTCGCTGTAAACGACTCTACTTTTATACCCGTACTCAAATTGTAGACATGTGATTTATGTGGAATTTTCAAATGTCTAATCAGTTTTACATTTTACATTTTACATTTGTTTGCTGCATCTGTCATCTAAATCTACATCAGTTCTCACAACAACACACGTACACTGCACGAGGCAGAGTCTGTGAGCGTGAGTGTGAGTGTGAGAGAATCAGTAGCAGGCGCTATTGCCATCAACCCTAATAAAATGTGTATATTTTTTTGCAGGGGCAACCCCGCAAAGGGTCTCGCTGCCGAAAATTCATTTCATCATTGTGGCTACAATAATGATCCGATCTGAACCAAATTCGGGAATCTGGTAGGTATGGTCATTTTCTACTATACTGCATTTTTCGTTTTTTTCTATCTTCAAAATTGTGGATTGTGGCGGAAGGGGACGGGCCGAAATTTTGAAATACACTTGTTCAGGTTTGGTATCACAGGATTCTTGACAGAAAGTTTGTTTGCTCTAGCTCTTATAGTCTCTGAGATCGTGGCGTTCATTTATACGAAACAACCAAATCGACTCGATTTTGTTTTTCGTATGTTTTTTTCTCTATTGTAGCTATTTGGGATCCGATCCGATCATTGGTTTTGGTTTGGTTTGGTTTTCTTTATAATTCTGCATTTTTCGTTTTCTGCTATCTTCAAAATTGTGGATACAGATGTGCTCCCTTTTGGGGGCGGAAGTGGGCGGGGCGAAATTTTTAAACTTTTTTTTCTAGGAGGAAATGACGCATCAGTCTGGAAAAGAATTTTGATGCTCTATCTCTTTATAGCCTCCGAGCAATGGGCGACAAAAAACGGACAGACAGACGGACGGACAGACGGACGGACAGACGGACGGACAGACGGACGGACAGACAGGGCTATATCGACTCGGCTATTGATGCTGATTAAGAATATGTCGCAGAATCATTAAACGAAAGTTTAAACGATAGTTTAAGTTTAAAACGCAACGGAAAGAATGTTAGTCAATAAGAAACTTCTAATTTGAATAAAAGAGGAATAGAATAACATTCTGTTAAACTGACTGGGCGGGTGTTTTTCTGTATGTGAGAGTGATTGCAAAAGATGATGCAATGGTTATGCGAAATGGTGAAATAGAAGAAGTGAGAGAGTGAGGACGATGGCCTGCGAGTCAGTCGGTTTTAAGTACGCATCAGAAAACATCACTCGGGCGACTTGCTGTGCTTAAATAAGAAGTTAACAGAAAATGGAGGAAGAAGATGCACCGTTGTCTCCGACGCCACAACCTGTTGTTCCGACAAATATATATACTTTAAAGGGTCGGAAATTATTCCTTCTCTATGTTACACACATCCACTTTTACCATTAAATACAATATACCCCTTTTACTCTTCAAGTACGGGTATAATAAAATAATATGAATGAATTAGGTGACAAAGACTATACGTAAATTTTATAAACATAACATAAAATATATATGAAACCCCAGTACCACTTCATCCTCTGAAGGGAAAGGACGTGTTATAGCAAAACCGTAACAAATTGCAAACAGCAGACAAATTCAAAACCAACCCTAAGTTCAACGAAATTCAAGCATAAAACGCAAACGAAAAAACATAACAACAACAAATAGCATCCACAGTTAGAGCGGGCACCTGCACCTGCAACTGCCCAACAATAACAAACATGGACGAACCACCGGACATAAGAACATACGGACTAAAATCCAACAACACAAACCTAGACGAACCCAATTACATAACCATAAAAAGAAACGACAACAACACTTTTGAAAACGTGTCACCGTTCGTCATCAAAAAAACAATAGACTACGCTTGCGATGGGGAAGTTGAAACATGCAAGAAAACAAAAGACGGCTCACTCTTAATCAAAACAAAAAACAAATTACAAGCCCTCAAACTACTAAAAATAAAACTAATGACAAATATTGAAATCACTGCCACCGAACACAAAACTCTAAATTCCACAAAAGGAGTCATTTACTGCAACGAATTGCGCGGCATAGCCGAAAATGAAATACTCATGGAACTAAAAACAACAAGTAACAGAAGTTAGAAAAATCTTTAAAAAACCACCAAAAAACACAAACACTGAAGAAAACGAGAAAGAACGTACGGAGTCGCTGTAAACGCGACTCTACTTTTTTATACCCGTACTCAGTCAGTACACATGTGATTTATGTGGAATTTTAAAATGTTTTTATCAGTTTTTACATTTTACATTTTTGCTTCATCTGTCATCGACATCTACATCTACATCATCTACATCAGTTCTCACAACAACACACGTACACTGCACGAGGCAGCATGTTTGAGCGTGAGTGTGCGTCCAAGAAAGCTGCAGCAACAATCAACCCCAATAATTGACTTACTCTGCAAGAGGAGTGGGGGATTGCTGCTGAAAATTTTGATCATTGTGGCTACAATAATGATCCGATCTGACCAAATTCGGAAATCTGGTAGATATGGCCACCATTTTTACGATACTGCATTTTTGGTTTTTCTATCTTCAAAATTTTGGATTTTCGTCTTTTGTGGTGGCGGAATGGGGCGGGGCGAAATTTTGAAATACACTTGTTCAGGTTTGGTATCACAGGAGTCTTGGCCAAAAGTTTGGTTGCTCTAGCTCTTATAGTCTCTGAGATCCAGGCGACACAAAATACAAAACCAAATCGACTCGATTTTTGTGTGAGTGCGAAAGGGATGGAGCGAAGTTTTTGCGTATGTTTTTGTCTATTGTGGCTATATTAATGATCCGATCCGATTCAGATTTGGGCCCCCGATTAGATATGGTCTTTTCTCTATGATTCTGCATTTCGTTTTCTGCTATCTTCAAAATTGTGGACGCCACAGATGTGCGCCCTTTGTGGGGCGGAAGTGGGCGGGGCGAAATTTTGAAACTTTTTCTAAGGAGTGAGATATCACATCAGGCAGGATAAAAAGTTTGGTTGCTCTAGCTCTTATAGCCTTCGAGCAATGGGCGACAAACAAGACGGACGGACGGACGGACGGACGGACGGACGGACGGACGGACGGACGGACAGACGACGGACAGACGGACGGACAGACAGGGCTATATCGACTCGGCTATTGATGCTGATCAAGAATATATATACTTTATATGGTCGGAAATACCTTCTCTATGTTACACACATCCACTTTACCACAAATACAATATACCCTATTACTCTTCGAGTACGGGTATAATTAGTAGTGCATCGCAATATAGGGGAAAAATTAAATTTATACTTAAACGAGAAAAGAACGTACGGAGTCGCTGTAAACGCGACTTAATTTTTATACCCGTACTCAGTCAGTACACATGTGATTTATGTGGAATTTTAAAATGTTTTATCAGTTTTACATTTTACATTTTTTGCTTCATCTGTCATCGACATCTACATCTACATCATCTACTTCAGTTCTCACAACAACACACGTACACTGCACGAGGCAGCATGTTTGAGCGTGAGTGTGCGTGTGAGAGAAGCTGCAGCAACAATCAACCCCAATAATTGACTTACTCTGCAAGAGGGAGGGGGATTGCTGCTGAAAATTCATTTGATCATTGTGGCTACAATAATGATCCGATCTGAACCAAATTCGGGAATCTGGTAGATATGGTCATTTTTTCTACGATACTGCATTTTTATTTTTTTCTATCTTCAAAATTGTGGATTTTCGTCTTTGGGGGCATGGGAGTGGGCGTGGCAAAATTTTGAAATAAACTTGCACAGAAGCGATATCACAGGAGTCTAGGCAAAAAAATTTGGTTGTTCTAGCTCTTATAGCCTTCGAGCAATGGGCGACAAACAAGACGGACGGACGGACGGACGGACAGACGGACGGACGGACAGATCCTCGACAGACAGGGCTATATCGACTCGGCTATTGATGCTGATCAAGAATATATATACTTTATATGGTCGGAAATTACTCCTTCTCTATGTTACACACATCCACTTTTAGCACAAATACAATATACCCTATTACTCTTCGAGTACGGGTATAACAACACTACGCTAATAGAAACTGGACTCATCATAATCACTTTCGGAACCCTGAACCTCCCAAAAAAAAAATCGGCTACGAAACAGTCAGAGTGCGCCCATAAGACACCCAACACCCCTACGATGCAAAAGTGTCACCGTTTTGGTCATCCAACCCCAGTATGTAAAGGCATAAAATATGCATAAACTGCTCACATAGTAATACAGATCCAAACGAGAACGAGCTTTGCAAAAATGAAAAAAATTGCCTAAATTGCAACAACAATCCGAATATCGGCCATCAACACAGCCCCTCGACCGCAAATGCCTTTGAATTCTTAAAACAAGAAGAACTAACAGCTATACAAATTACAGAAAAAACAGACCACAAAACCGCACTTAACATCTATAACAACAGACACGGCCAACACATCAGAACATCTTCACCAAACACATCATTAATCACAAAACTCACACCCCTTACTAAAACAACACACCAAACAATCTCAGCTGCACTGCACGCTCAAAGCACACCCAATGCAGCCTCTCACACAACATCACCAACCAAAACACCATCATCATCAGCATCTGCACAGCAACCTAACCGATCGAACCAGAAGACATTTGATACCGACAACACCTACCACACCAACGCATCAAAAAATTCATACATAGTCTCATCCTCACAGAAGACCTAAAAAATCAAACTGTTTGCTAAAAATAAAGCCTAACAATCTTTCTACCACTCTCAAAACAACCACCCCTAAAACACCAAAATCAAACCCAAACCATTTAGCAAGAACAAATACACAAAAATAGCGAAAGCGATTCCATTTAAAAAATCGAATTCAACCGTCCCTAAACTTAATTAAATTTAACGAAAACCTAAATGCCAAACCCATAAGCCCAAAATGGTAAAAAATGTCACCATAATACATCAAAGGTTACACAAACAACTACAGTGAGCTCTCAACTATAATAAAAAACGAGAAAGAACGTACGGAGTCGCTTCTGAACGCTACTCTACTTTTATACCCGTACTCAGTCAGTAAGTACACAGTGATTTATGTGGAATTTTAAAATGTTTTATCAGTTTTACATTTTTACATTTTTGCTACATCTGTCATCGACATCTACATCTACATCATCTATATCAGTTTCACAACAACACACGTACACCGCTCGAGGCAGCATGTTTGAGCGTGAGTGTGCGTGTGTGAGAGAAGCTGCAGCAACAATCAACCCCAATAATTGACTTTACTCTGCAAGAGGAGTGGGGATTGCTGCTGAAAATTCATTTGATCATTGTGGCTACAATAATGATCCGATCTGAACCAAATTCGGGAATCTGTAGATATGGTCATTTTCTACGATACTGCATTTTTTTTTTTTTTCTATCTTCAAAATTGTGGATTTTCGTCTTTTGGGGGGGAGTGGGCGTGGCAAAATTTTGAAATAAACTTGCACAGAAGATATCACAGGAGTCTAGGCAAAAATTTGGTTGTTCTAGCTCTTATAGTCTCTGAGATCGAGGCGCTCATTTATACGAAAACCAAAAATTACTCGATTTTTGTGTGAGTGCGAAAGGGATGGAGCGAAGTTTTGCGTATGTTTTTTTGTCTATTGTGGCTATATTAATGATCCGATCCGATTCAGATTTGGGCCCCCGATAGATATGGGCTGTTTCTATGATTCTGCATTTTTAGTTTTCTGCTATCTTCAAAATTGTGGACGCCACAGATGTGCGCCCTTTGTGGGGGGAAGTGGGCGTGGCGGAATTTTAAACTTTTTTCTAGGAGTGAGAGAACACATCAGTTGGAAAAAATTTGGTTGCTC
>WIOZ01000129.1:0-54926 GCA_009664405.1 Drosophila bifasciata
TATCAAAGGCTTCCATGGTAAACATGCAGACGGATGTCATTTACACCGATTTCAGTAAAGCATTCGACTCTGTAAACCATTCCTTTTTAGCACAAAAACTTGACATTTTAGGGTTTCCGCCCAATCTTTTTGAAATGGATTTCAAGCTACCTTTGCTCTAGGTCTCAAAGAGTGCTCTTCAAAAACTCCTTGTCTTCACTTGTTCAGGTTACTTCTGAGTACCACAGGGCAGCCATCTTGGCCCCTACTTTTCACACTCTTCATTAATGACCTGCCTTCAGTATTAACAAACTCTCGAGTACTCATGTATGCGGATGACGTTAAACTCTGAGTCCAGTATAAGGAAATTTCATTTCACTCTCGCTTGCAATCCGATCTCAATAATTTTCAGTCATGGTGTTGTGCAAATATGTTACACCTGAATGCCTCGAAATGTAAAGTAATGACATTTCATCGCTCCAGCCCCTTGTTGGCTCCTTACACCCTCTGCGGTGGTTCTCTTGAGAGAATTACATTGGTTGATGATCTTGGTGTTAAACTAGACCCCAAGTTAAAAATTTTCTGAACATATTTCTACCATGGTAAATAAAGCCATGGGAGTGCTTGGGGTTTATAAAGAGGTGGTCAAAGGAATTTGACGACCCTATATAACGAAGACTCTCTATATTTCGACCGATTTTAGAGTACGGTTCGTGTGTATGGTGCCCTTAGTACAAAGTACACCAAGACCGTATAGAATCAGTCCAGAAAAACTTTTACTTTTTGCTCTGCGTGGCCTCAACTGGGATGAAGGTGTGAGACTGCCTTCTTACTCTTGCAGATTGCTCTTAATAGACCTTCCATCCTTACTTAATCGTAGAAAAAAATGCTTGGTGTGATTTTCATGCACAACTTGATCAGGGGTGACATTGACAGCCCTGACTTGTTGAGCCGC
Organism: Drosophila bifasciata; assembly: GCA_009664405.1. Classification (NCBI taxonomy): domain Eukaryota; kingdom Metazoa; phylum Arthropoda; class Insecta; order Diptera; family Drosophilidae; genus Drosophila; species Drosophila bifasciata. Next base: position 935 of record WIOZ01000129.1, read on the forward strand.
ATAAACTTCACGATTGCTATTAGATCCTCTAGAAATTTTATTCCTTTGTACCTTCCACTTTTGTAGATCGAATTATTCCTTGCATGAACCGTTTCGGTACTCATGCTCGGATTATAATTCGTTCTTCCATATAATATCCACCACTAAATCACTTCCTCTACTTAAATACTAACATACCTTGCACGTAACTAGTAATATTCTTTTGTAACTTTGCATGTTTAGCGTTGTGTTTAGCCCAAATTTTTCCTCGAATATTAGTCTAACACCTATCTTTCCTGCATGTTCGCGATCGGTTTCGGTACTCGTGTCGCGCGTCATGCAGCAGCGCCCCTCGGTCGGTTGGGCGGGAGGAGGGCTGCGTATCTGCCAGGGATCCGCGCGTAACAGGCTTCGGCTTGGTGTCGCATGGGCCACTTGATGGTGCAGTCATTGCACATCAACGTCCAACGTCCTAACGTAAGATTTTGTGGGTCCTGGGGGTTATTTATTTCGCTGGGGATTTATTTATTTAATTTTTATTATTAATATATACATAGGTGTTAGGGATGACACAAGAAGGGAGCAGTAGATCTTTCCAATCGACGCGGTCTCGAGCTAACGAAAGACGGGACTCGTTAGAGAGGGGTCTGGTGCAATGGACGGCAGTGAATGGGCAGCTGTGGGGTTTGCCGAGAACGCCAGTTCAGAACCGGGCAGAAGATTGGCCAGCAACGCCTTCAATCGCGTCTGAATTGGCGACAGCAGCCAACATAGCGATTGCTCAGGCGCAGGCTACTCATAGAGCTGCGCAGGCTCTATAAGTAGAGTTTTATAGGAGGAGTTGCGCCTGGGGTTCATGGGGATGATGCGCGAGCTGAATGAAATACTCCAGCCGTTGAGACAGCAGCCGCCACAGCCGACAGTACCGCAACGGAAGGCCACCATACCGAGCAAAGGGCATCGAGGTGCTATACCGAAAAGAAACCCGTCTAGTTCAACCGATGCAGCCATTCCGCCACCTAAACCATTGAGGTCACGGTTGAGCCCGACAGGGATGGTCCGGAGCCGCCTTCGGGAGTAGGGGCGACCGCATCTGGGGAGCAGCACCGACGGGGGTTCAACCGGGCTCAGGACTGGATAAATCCAGTAGCGACACATGCGGGTCCGGGTAGAAATAGGAATAGGAGATCCGGTGGACGAAGAACTAGCAGTCCACGCGAAGATCACCGTCCACAGTCGCCGCAGTATCGACCGTGGCCACGATGGGGCCGAGTCGAGAAGTGGGACTTTACCTTTGATGGCGACGCCAATAAAGTCACCGTGGAGGATTTCGTGTTCCGAGTGGAGTTCCTGTAGGCTCAAATGCGATGTTCGTGGGATGAAGTAATGAAGGGCGTACATCGTCTGCTAACAGGAAACGCTCGGGAATGGTACTGGCAGTATGCACGGGATCATCGCGGGGGAAATTGGCAGGAGCTAAGGGACGACCTGGTGGCACGTTTCCGAGGCACGGCTTCGGAGTTCGATAGGATGAGGGAACTGCGGGAGCGGATGCAGAGGCCAAACGAAAGCGTGGAAGAGTTTTTCCATGCGATGAGGAAGCTCGTTTCCAGGGGAGAGACGCCGCCATCTGAAACAGAAATGGTAAAAATAATCAAAAAGGCACTCACAGATGAGATAGCGAGCTTTGTGTATGGCTTACCAATCTACTCGCTAGATCAATTGCGTGACGAATACGTGGAAGTAGAGGCACACCTGAAGGGGAAGGCCCGATCTTCGTGGCAAGGCGTACCGAAAGCCACTAACTTTGGCCGAGGAGAAAACGTCAGCGAGGTCACGCATGATTTATCGAGAAGTGAGAAAGCGGCAGAAATCTGTGAGGAGGCACAGGTGACGCGTCGTCTTTCCGTGAAGCTGGTTTGCTGGAAATGCGGTAAACTCGATCACGGTTTTCGGGAATGTATGGCATCGGAGAGGCGAATCTTCTGCTACCGCTGTGGACAGCCCGATGCGTACTGTCCGACATGTCCGAACTGTGCGGGAAACGCGAAGAAGAGCGCGATCCAAGCAGGCGAATCACGCTCACAGATGGGGCCTGTGAATCGGTAGTAGGAGAGAAAACAAAAGAATTAGATAAAACATATATAATAAGTTGCATGCTAGTTTAAGGAACCTACAGTATGAAGAGCGGCTAAGGAAATATTTAGAAGCCCGGAACAGGATATTTTCCGACCTAAAAGTGGATGGGATGCGAGCACTGTCAGCGCGAGTAAAGAAGGCACGTTCCCGGCTTAGGCAGAGACGATCGGTGAGGAGACAGCTGATTGAATCAGTACAGCGGTGTCATAAAGCTGACCCGAGAGTATTTGCGGAAATCTCTGTAATGGGCGCATCCTTTCGAGGTTTGTTGGACTCAGGCGCTACACACAGCATGCTAGGCAGGAATGGCCAGGAATTCTTGCAGAAGCTGTGTGTAGAGGCTCGTCGGTATTCATCCATAGTGAAGGTAGCAAATGGAGAAGATCGCGCAATCGTTGGCCGAGTGGAATTACCTGTGGGATATAAGGGAGAGGTTAAAGAGATTAACATATTTCTTATGTCCGTTCTTGGAGCAGGAAATTTACTTGGGAGTAGACTTTTGCATTGGCTCCTGAGGTGGTGGGACACGGTCAAGCATCAGCTTCTCCCAGATTGGTGGAAGAAGTGATGGCTGACCAAGTCGCCCACTATGTAGAAGGACCGGAGAAGGAGATAGTCCAGGAGGAATGGGAGTTGTCGGAGGAGCAACAAACCGCCTTGGATAAGGTGAAGGCAGAGTTCCTGACGTTTGAGGGGAGTAGGCCTGGGCAAGACGTCGATAGAGACGCATAAAATCCAGCTTGTGGAGAATGTCGAGCCGGTAAAGGACCGACATTATCTATTGTCGCCAGCTATGCAGGACGTGTTTTGTGTGGAGGTGGACAAGATGTGGAGAAACCGCACAACGGTTGTGCGGCCGGGCAAAAATCGGTTCTGCCTCGATGCCCGAAAGCTCAACAACCTGACCATCAAGGACGCCTACCCACTGTCCAGCATCGAGGGGATTTTGTCGCGTGTCGATCAGACGATCTACATCTCCAGCGTCGATTTAAAATTCGCATTTTGGTAAATCGAGCTGGACGAGCAGAGCCGAGCCTACACTGCGTTCACGGTGCCAGGAAGACCATTATACCAGTTCCGGATGATGCCCCTCGGTCTCTGCAACGCTGCACAACGACTCTGTAGATTGGTGGATAAGGTTATTCCGGTAGAGATGCGTTCGAATGTGTATGCATACCTCGACGACCTGCTGATTATATCCGAGAATTTTGAGCCACGATCTGTCCGAGAATTGCGTAGCTTCTCGGGTACTGCGGGTTGGTATCGGCGCTTTATGAAGAACTTCGCAGAGTTAGCCGTTCCACTGACAGATGCCCTGAAAAAGTCGGGAAAAGGAAATTTAGATTGACGGAGGACGCAAAGCGAGCAATGGGAGATCTGAATGCTGCACTTACCTCGGCACCTGTCCTGGTACACGCAGATTTCAAGCGGCCCCTTTACATCCAGTGCGATGCTTCTCACTATGGTGTAGGGGCTGTACTCTTCCAGCGTGATGACGAGCAGAATGAGAGGCCGATTGCGCTTTTCTCGGCGAAGCTGAACTGCCACCAAAAGAACTATTCGGTGACCGTGAAGGAATGTCTGGCAGCTCTCATGACGATCCTTATGTTCCGTCCGTATGTAGAACTGATGCCTTTCACAGTCATTACTGACAATGCCAGTCTCAAATGGCTCATGACCATGAAAAATTTGATGGTCGTTTAGCTCGTTGGTCCCTTCAACTGCAAGCCTTCGATTTCGGCATTGAACACCGGAAAGGAGTGGACAATGTAGTGGCAGATACATTGTCGCGCAGCATTGAAGAGTTGGAAGTGGATCCGAGCAGGGTGTTGGGGTTCGAAACGGTGGAGTTCGAATCTGAAGAATATCAAGAATTAAATAAAGAAATCACTGATAATCAAGACCGCTTACCTGATCTCCAAATTATTGACGGATGGTATTCAAAGCATGCGCTTCGAACGGTTCGATGATCAACTAGAGGGATCGATCTGGATGTTGTGGGTTCCGAGTTCGCTGGCAACCACGCTGTTGCGTAGGCAGTTCTACTGGCCGAACATGGCAGTAGAAGTCCGCAACTACATCCGACGTTGTATCGTCTGCAAGGAGTCGAAAGCGCAGAACTACCGTATGCAGGTTGGAATTGGACAAGAGGTGATCACGGAGCGTCCATTCCAAAAGTTATATATCGACTTCTTGGGGAAATATCCGCGTTCTAAGAATGGTCAGGCGTGGATCTTCATTGTGGTGCACCACATTTCAAAGTTCACGTTTTGAAAACAATGAAAGCGGCCACAGCGAAGGAAGTAATCACATTCCTCGTCCATGAGGTTTTTTTTTATGTTTGGTGTGCCGGAGACTATCCACTGGGACAATGGGGTCCAGTTTATCTCCAAAACGTTTAGGGAGATGACTGAGGCATTCGGAGTGACTCATATGAGGACGCCGGTGTATTCTCCGCACAGTAATGCGGCCGAACGGGTGAACCGCACAGTCCTGAATGCGATTCGGGCGTATTTGGGGACGATCACCGGGACTGGGATGTGCACCTCCCGGAAATAGAGTTGGCAATAAGGAACTAAGTTCACGAGGCGACAGGCGTGACTCCGTTCTTTGCTGTCTTCGGGCAGCACGGGTCATGCTACAAGTTGGCGAAGCGGTTGCGGTCCATCGGCGAGCATGAAATAGCCGTGCTCGAGAATCAGTACAAGAGACAGCTCATCCAGGAGCAGATTCGAGAGAGTTTACACCACGCCTACGAACGTAGCAGCGTAAGGTACTATCAGCGAGCTCGGGTGTTCTACGCGAAGCCGGGACAAGAGGTATTCCGGCAAAGGTGTCAATGCCAAGTTCGCGCGGAAATTCATCAGATTACGGGTGGGGAAGCCAGTGGGGAGAACGCATACGCGTTGGAGGATTTAAACGGGCGGCCAATTGGAGTGTACCAAGCCAAAGATTTGAGGCTGTAGAAAGGTGTGGGTGTTGCCTACGTTAGGCGCCGCAGAAGGAGGCACGCCGGCAGGTGGTTAGGAAGTAATCCGGTGGGCATGTCCACGCGTATGTTGTCCTCCCGGAGGTCCGTCGACATACTCGTGGTGGTGTTCCAGTCCCACCGCAATAATCGATAGGTGACCCAGGGCTGGAACGATGCGCCACCTATCGGGTGGGTCCGGAGGACTAGAGGAATTGGATAGAGAGACGAGAAAGGCCACGCATGCGCCAGAGCTCTAGGAAAAAAAACCACAAGTGGGGAACATCTTAACTTCACCCATTCGACAGACGTCTCATTGATTGGTTCAGTATTTATACCCGTACTCGAAGAGTAAAAGGGTATATTGTATTTGTGGTAAAATTGGATGTGTGTAACACACAGAAGGAGGCGTTTCCGACCACATAAAGTATATATATTCTTGATCAGCATCAATAGTCGAGTCGATATAGCCATGTCAGTCCGTCCGTCTGTCCCTCTTGTTCGTCGCCCATTGCTCGAAGGCTAAAAAGAGATAGAGCAACCAAATTTTTTTCCATACTGATGTTATATCTCACTCCTAGAAAAATGTTTCAAAATTTCGCCCCGCCCACTTCCGCCCCCACAAAGGGCGAACATCTGTGGCGTCGACAATTTTAAAGATAACCGAAAACGAAAAATGAAGAATCATAGAGACGGACCATATCTATCCGAAGCCCAAATTGGAATCGGATCGGATCATTAATATAGCCACAATAGAGGAAAATATACGAAAAAACTTCGCTCCCTCTCTTTCGCACTCACACAAAATCGAGTCGATTTGGTTTTTTTTATTTTGTGTAGCCTGGATCTCAGAGACTATAAGAGCTAGAGCAACCAAACTTTTGGCCAAGACTCCTGTGATACCAAACCTGAACAAGTGTATTTAAAAATTTCGCGCCGCCTCCTTCCGACACCACAAAAGACGAAAATCCACAATTTTGAAGATAGAAAAAAAAAAATACAGTATCATAGGAAATGATCATATCTACCAGATTCCCGAATTTGGTTCAGATCGGATCATTATTGTAGCCACAATGATCAAATGAATTTTCAGCAGCGGAATACCCCGCGCCCTCACCCGATTGCTGCGATTTATTGGGGTTGATTGTCGCAGCAGATTCTCTCACACACACACTCATGCTCAAACATGCTGCATCGTGCAGTGTTCGTGTGTTGTTGTGAGAACTGATGTAGATGATGTAGATGTAGATGTCGATAACAGATGTAGCAAAAAATGTAAAATGTAAAACTGATAAAACATTTTAAAATTCCACATAAATCACTGAGTACGGGTATAAAAGTAGAGTCGCGTTCGAAGCGACTCCGTGCGTTCTTTCTCGTTTTTTTAATGTTTTGCGGTCTTTTGTAGTTTTTTCCCGATGTCCCGAGAGGTCGTTCTCACGAAACCTTGTTTAAACTTGGCGTGCAGAGGGAATTACACAGCCCTGGGGTCGTGAGCTAGCCGGCGCGGCCCCACAGAGAAAAAAGCCTTATGTAACAAATGGCGCGCAATTTTTTATTGTTCGAATGCATCTGGACTGACGTGATCCAGGGGTCATTCTCACAAATGGCTCCTGGGCGAGTATAGGGGGATGCATTGGAGCAATAAAATAAAAAGAAATACAAATTTTGTAGAGAAGACGACGTCTCGCGAAATGCTGTTTGGCTCTCCCGGCAGAAGTCGCTACCGCAGGCTCAATGAATACATAGTTATACATAGTTATTTATTTATATATTTATTTATTTGCCGAAAGATTTTGTGTGTCCGGGGGGTTAATTATCTTATCTTAGAGCAGCGCATGCTGACTCTATAAGTCGAGTGTTACAGGAGGAGTTGCTCATGGGGTTCATGGGGATGATGCGCGAACTCAATGAAATACTCCAGCCTTTGAGACAGCAGCCGCCACAGCCGGCAGTACCGCAACGGGAAGGCCACCATACCGAGCAAGGGCTACGAGGTGCTATACCGAAAAGGAATCCGTCGAGGTGAACCGATACAGCCATTCCGCCACAAAAACCATTGAGGTCACGGTTGGCCCCGACCGCATCTTGGGAGCAGCACCGACGGGGGTACAACCGGGCTCGGGAATGGATAAATGCAATAGCGACACATGCGGGTCCGGGTCAAAACAGGAATAGGAGATCCGGTGGGCGAAGAGCAAGCAGACCACGAGAAGAGCACGTTCCACAGTCGCCGCAGTATCGACTGTGGCCACGTTGGGGCCGAGTCGAGAAATGGGACGTTACCTTTGATGGCGACGCCAATAAAGTCACCGTGGAGGATTTCGTGTTCCGAGTGGAGTTCCTGCAGGCTCAAATGCAATGTCCTTGGGATGAAGTGATGAAAGGCGTACATCACTTGCTAACAGGAAACGCTCGGGAATGGTACTGGCAGTATGTACGGGATCATCGCGGGGGGAATTGGCATGAGTTAAGGGACGACCTAGTGGCACGTTCGATAGAATAAGGGGACCTGCGGGAGTGGATGCAGAGGCCAAACGAAAGCGTTAAAGAGTTTTTCCATGCTATGAGGAAGCTCGCTTCTAGGGTGGAGACGTCGCCAGCTGAAACGGAATTAAAAAAGATAGTCAAAAAGGCGCTCACAGATGAGATAGCGAGTTTCGTTTATGGCTTACGAGTCTACTCACTAGATCAATTGCGTGACGAATGCGTGGAAATAGAGGCAAATCTAAAGAGGAAGGTCCGATCTTCGTGGCGAGGCGCACCGAAAGCCTCTAACTTTGGCCGAGGAGCGAACGTCAGCGGGGTCACGCAGGAGTTATCGAGAAGTGAGGAGGAGGCAGAAGTCTGAGAGGAGGCACAAGTGACGCGACGTCTTCCCGTTAAGCTGGTTTGCTGGAACTGCGGTTTCAGCTGGTTTCTGCTACCGCTGTGGACAGCCCGATGCGTCCTGTCCGACATGTCCGAAGAGCGCGATCTAAGTAGGCGAATCACGCTCACAGATGGGGCCTGTGAATCGGAAGTCGGAGAAAAAACAAACGAATTAGATAGATCATATAATAATTTGCATGCTAGTTTAAGGAACCTACCGTATGAAGAGCGGCTAAGCGGCGAGCACTGTCAGCGCGAGTTAAGAAGGCACGTTCCCGGTTTAAGCAGAGACGATCGGTGAGGAGACAGCTGATTGCCTCGGTACAGCGGTGTCATAAAGCTGACCCGAGAGTATTTGCGGAAATCTCTGTAATGGGCGAATCCTTTCGAGGTTTGTTGGACTCAGGCGCTACACACAGCATGCTAGGCAGGAATGGACAGGAACTCTTACAAAAGCTGGGTGTAGAGGCAGAGGTATTCATCCATAGTGAAGGTAGCAAATGGAGAAGATCGCGCAATCGTTGGCCGAGTGGAATTACCTGTGGGATGTAAGGGGAGAGGTTAAAAGATTAACATTTTTCTTATGTCCGTTCTTGGAGCAGGAAATTTATTTGGGAGTAGACTTTTGCATTGGCTCCTGAGGTGATGGGACACGGTCAAGCATCAGCTTCTCCCAGATTGGTGAAAGAAGTGATGGCTGACCAAGTCGCTCACTATGTTGAAGGACCGGAGAAGGAGATAGTCTAGGAGGGGAGTTGTCGGAGGAGCAAAAAACCGCCTTGGATAAGGTGAAGGCAGAATTCCTGACGTTTGAGGGAGTAGGCCTGGGCAAGACGCCGATAGAGACGCATAAAATCTAGCTTGTGGAGAATGCCGAGCCGGTAAAGGACCGACATTATCCATTGTCGCCAGCTATGCAGGACGTGGTTTGTGTGGAGGTGGACAAGATGTTGGCGTTGGGAGTCATCAAGCACAGTGATAGCCCGTGGAGCAACCGCACAACGGTGGTGCGACGGCCGGGCAAAAATCGGTTCTGTCTCGATGCCCGAAAGCTCAACAACCTGACCATCAAGGACGCCTACCCACTTCCTAGCATCGAGGGGATTTTGTCGCGTCACGATCAGACGATCTACATCTCCAGCGTCGATTTAAAATACGCATTTTGGCAAATCGGGCTGGACGAGCAGAGCCGAGCCTACACTGCGTTCAAGGTGCCAGGAAGACATTATACCAGTTCCGGATGATGCCCTTCGGTCTCTGCAACGCTGCACAAAGGCTCCGTAGATTGGTGGATAAGGTTATTCCGGTAGAGATGCGTTCGAATGTTTATGCATACCTCGACGACCTGCTGATTATATCCGAGAACTTCGAACAGCACGTGAGGATCCTCCGACAGGTTGCAGAGCGACTACGGAAGGTAAATTTGACGATTGGGTTAGGGAAATATAATTTCTGCTATAAACAGATTACATACCTGGGTTTAATAGTGGGAGGAGGAACGCTGAAGATGGATCCAGATCGTGTGTCGGCTATTTTACGTATTCCGGAGCCACAATCTGTCCGAGTAGGGGTAGGGGCTGTACTCTTCCAGCGCGATGAGGAGCAGAACGAGAAGCCGATTGCGTTTTTCTCTGCCAAGCACCAGAAAAACTATACGGTGACTGAGAAGGAGTGTCTCGCAGCTCTAATGGCGATCCTTAAGTGTCGTCCGTATGTAGAACTGATGCCTTTCACAGTCATCACTGACCATTCCAGTCTCAAAAGGCTCATGACGATGAAAAATTTGGATGGTCGTTTAGCTCGTGCGTCCCTTTAACTGCAAGCCTTCAATTTCGGCATCGAACAACGGAAAGGAGTGGACAATGTAGTGACAGATACATTGTCGCGCAGCATTGAAGAGTTCGAAGTGGATCCGAGCAGGGTGTTGGTGTTATAAACGGTGGAGTTTGAATCTAAAGAATATCAAGAATTAAAGAAAGAAATCACTGATAATCAAGACCGCTTACCTGATCTACAAATTATTGACGGGATGGTATTCAACTAGAGGGATCGATCTGGAAATTGTGGGTTCCGAGTTCGCTGACCCCCAGGCTGATAGATCAGGCGCATCTCTATGAGAAAACGGCGCACGGTGGAATTGCAAAGACCCTGCATCTGTTCCGTAGGCAGTTCTACTGGCCCAACATGGCAGTAGAAGTCCGCGACTACATCCGACGCTGTATCGTCTGCAAGGATTCGAAAGCGCAGAACTACCGTATGCAGGTTGGAATTGGACAAGAGGTGATCACGGAGCGTCCATTCCAAAATTTATATATCGACTTCTTGGGGAAATATCCGCGTTCTAAGAATGGTCAGGCGTGGATCTTCATTGTGGTGCACCACATTTCAAAGTTCACGTTTTTGAAAACAATGAAAGCGGCCACAGCGAAGGAAGTAATCACATTCCTCGTCCATGAGGTTTTTTTTTATGTTTGGTGTGCCGACTATCCACTCGGACAATGGGGCCCAGTTTATCTCCAAAACGTTTAGGGAGATGACTGAGGCATTCGGAGTGACTCATATGAGGACGCCGGTGTATTCTCCGCAGAGTAATGCGGCCGAACGGGTGAACCGCACAGTCCTCAATGCGATTCGGGCGTATTTGGGGACGATCACCGGGACTGGGATGTGCACCTCCCGGAAATAGAGTTGGCAATAAGGAACTCAGTTCACGAGGCGACAGGCGTGACTCCGTTCTTTGCTGTCTTCGGGCAGCACGGGTCATGCTACAAGTTGGCGAAGCGGTTGCGGTCCATCGGCGAGCATGAAGTATCCGTGCTCGGGAGTCAGGACAAGAGACAGCTCATCCAGGAGAGGATTCGAGAGAGTCTACACCACGCCTACAAGCGTAGCAGCGTGAGGTACAACCAGCGAGCAAGAGGTATTCCGTCGGAATTTTGTCCTCAGCGACTTCGGCAAAGGCGTAAATGCCAAGTTCGCGCGGAAGTTCGTGAGATGCCGGGTGGTGAAGCCAGTGGGCGAGAACGCATACGAGTTGGAGGATTTGAGCGGGCGGCCCATTGGAGTGTACCACGCTAAAGATTTAAGGCTGTAGGCAGATGTGGGTGCTACGTTGGGCGCTGAAGAAGGAGGCACGCCGGCAAGGAGGGTTAGGAAGTAATCCGGTGGGCATGCCCACGCGTATGTGGTCCTCCCGGAGGTACGTCGACATAATCGTGGTGGTGTTCCAGTCCCACCGCGAGAATCGATAGTTGGTCCAGGGAAGCGCCGTGTGCCCCAGGAGGCGAGCCTGACAAATTGTGAGTGTGTTCCGGTGGGTGTGTGTGTGTGTGTGCGAGTGCCTGGAGGGAGCATCAAGGCGCGTAGTGTCGTGCTGGCCATGCCAGACCTACGGCTGGACCGCCCCATCGACCAAAAGGGATTTTTTTGTTGGTCCGAGTGGAAGTTGCCGACCACCGACCACCCCGACGCTCGTACCGACAGCGTTCACTGCCCGATACACACACTAAATACCGGCAATATACATTTATTCTTAACGGGTTGTTAACCGATTTATTTATTATTTATATATTTATGTACACGTTATTATTTACACTGTCCTTTGTGCTGTCTTAGAGTATACGTATATTTTGTCCTAGCATGTAAGAAGTTAACGTAAACAACTTTTTGTACAACAACAAACATTTACCTGGCAAATAGAAACATATGGGATTAACCCTAGGAGGAGGAGTGCGGCAAGTTTGTTTGTCGACGGCCTATCGTAATCTTGCCCATACGACGACTGAACAAGAGCTCTTGGTAGGTTAGTCTCAGGAGGGCCCAACAACACCCCATTTAAAACAAAACAAATATTATGTTTGTTTTGCTTGTCGTTGAATAGTTGGTGTTTTTTTTTATTATTTATTTTCATTGAGTTTAATTGTCAAATAGCTAAGAAATGAATAGTGGAATATATTGAAATTTATGAAAGAGTATGATGGAGTAAATTAATTTAGAGGGAGGACGCGTGGCTACAGCCCTGGATTAAACCAGCCGTAGCCATTCAAGCAGAGGGTGGCCAAAATGTATGATACGTTTGACCACAGATGGGCGCGCGTAGTGGGAACACCTAGACTTCACCCATTTAACAGTCGTCTCAGTGTTGGTTCAGTAATTTTTTTTATGTTTTGCGGTCTTTCTAGTTTTGTCTGGTATGATGTCCCGAGAGGTCGTTCTCACCAAAACCTTGTCTACACTTGGTGGGGAGAGGGAATTACCCAGCCCTGGGGTCGAGAGCAAGCCGGCGCGGCCCCACAGAGAACCAAGCCAGGTGTAACAAATGTTCGAATGCTTCTGGACTGACGTGATCCAGGGGTCATTCTCACAAATGGCTCCTGGACGAGTATAGGGGATGCATTGGAGCAATAAAATAAAAAAGAAATACAAATTTTGTAGAGAAGACGACGTCTCGCGAAATGCTCTTTGGCTCTCCGGGCAAGAGTCGCTACCGCAGGCTTAAGGGGAGCGTAAAACTGGCTCTTAATGGCGCGGAGCGGTCGATGCTGGGGGGAGAAAAGAAGCAAAGTAGAGTAGAAAATGTAAAAAATTAGTATGTGGACTTGCGTGTTTCTGTTTCTGTATTTCGTCACCGTTCGATGTCGCTTGTGTACGAAAAAAAAACTGTGATAAAATGTGATATAGAAATTGGATAGAGTAAGTCATGTAGGTATTTGTTCAGTTTAATTTCTCACCTCTTTGTCTTTTTTTGTAATAGTTGCTTTCGCGTCTTGGTCCAGTTGTCGGTCCGTTGAGAGGTTGTGAGGAGTTGGTGGCCCGGGTGTCGTAAAGACAGTCCGCGATGCATCGCCTGTCACAGCAGATCGGTCGGATGGATGGCGGGGACAAGGCACTAGAAAGGAAACTGGAGCACCGTGAGGGTTCTCGCTTATCGGTCATCACTCAAGGGATGACTAGAGTATGCGACAAGTCACACAAGAGGTGTTTTGTGAATGTAGTATCCGTAGAGCGGCTGTCAAATGGAGCGCAGAAACTGGAGTGGTTGTAGGTCCTGGCTAGTCACGTGTCCTCCTCCTTTTTAGAAGACGTATAAGATTTGTGTTTGTAGTGTTGTATGAGAGTATATGTTTTGAGTTTGTATGTTAGGAGTCGATCTATATGTTATTTATGTGATATATTTATTTATTTATATATTGCTATATTTATTTATTTATATATATATAGTTATGTGATATATTTATTTATTTATTTATACATTTATTTATTTATCGAATTCGTTCGTTCTCTTTGTAGTGACCAGACGTGTTTTTTTCTTGCGCTCCGCTTCTTTCTCTTATATATTACAAACAACCGGTGTTTGGCCTAATAAATTTAATAATTACACTCCTAATCTGATTTTCTATCAAAATCCGCGGGTGCATGCCTATTTTTGTGTATAAACACGACGTTTTTAACCAATTTTGTGCGGCGGGGAATTGTGTTTTGTTGTTGCTTACAGTAAGTAAGAAAATACATTTGGCCGCTCTTTAGCTTTTGTCTAGCAACTCTCTCTCTCTCTATTACCCAAACCAACTGTTCTTTTTCTCTCGCCTATAAACCTTTTTGTGCAGTAGCTCTCTCACTTGAAAGCTGTTGCAGTAGTTCCCTCTCTTTTTTTTCTATTTCTTCTTTAAGCATTGCTTTTAGAAACTGCTTGCACTGTGGTCTGATTGCTAATTGTTTTGATCTTTCTTTTTTGAAAAAAAAATTTTTAAACTAATTATGGAATTTTCAGTGGTCTGCGCAAAAAAACCTGCAAGAAGCAGATCACTCACCATCAGCCGAACATACCTTGCTGGCTTTGCGACAGCGTAGTGCACGCAAAGTGTTTAGGTATTTCTGGCCGTGTGGGTGATGCCATCTCACAACGCAACGGCTTGCATTATAGTTGCGAGGATTGCCGTGCGGTAGAAAGCGAAATGCGCTCGTTTATGAGGCAGACGAGGAGTGGCTTTAAGGAGCTGCTCGTGGGCTTTAAAAATCAATACGATCGGTTCTTAGCCACTCCGTTCAGCAGTTTACAGCTGCTGGCTGAGTCTCCGCGGCGCAAGAAGTCCACTCCACGGGACTTGCAAGTGCCAACTGCCTCACGCCCGCCGTCATCTGAAAAACTAACAAAAAGAATCGTCGACTTCGTGCTTCTTAATCACATTGAGTCGACATGTATGTCAAAAATAGAAACAGAATGTTTAACTTTTATTAGGTTGAACAAAGCCAAACTACGTTCTGAGGGGTAGATACTTTACGACGCGCAAGAAGAAATATAACAAGTACTTATTTGAATCGAGCATCGTTTCGATACAATTGCAGCATTCATTACGTTATACTATGTAGCGTTCGCATTGGCGAGATTTGCGAGTGTTGTGCCGCATTGAAGTTTTCTTGGGAATCGACGTGATTTTGCTGCCTTAGTGGGAAAGTAAAATTGCCAGGGAATCCGTGCGAGAAAAGCATTTAAATGCGTTGCGAAAGAAGGAATGGGAGACGATCAACTGAAGATTACGGAAACGGATATTGGGTATTTTTATACCCGTACTCGAAGTTTTTTTTTTTTTAAATGTATATATATTTTATTAAACTAGTTTTCTACTACCAATATGGCAGCTTAAGCTAGTTAAATGTTCGGGAGTAAAAAGTTGCCTAGACTATGCATCTATAGGACGCACTTACATCTATGTACAAATATATACAATATTTACAATGTTTTATATTTAATATGAATTATATTTTGTGATATATGTATATATTATATATTTTATACAAGGGATATTGTGGGGCGATCCTTTGGATGGCACTTCTTCAGTCTTTTCTCTTTTTTTATACCCGTACTCGAAGAGTATAAGGGTATATTGTATTTGTGGTAAAAGAGGATAGAGAAGGAATAATTTCCGACCATATAGTTGTGGTAGGATAACCCCTGTCAGCCCCATATATATAATACTAGCCTTAATGTATACATATGTACGAATAATCCCAAATCTACGACCACACTGGAGAAATACCGAATATACGGTCTCCTAAAAAAAGAGACAGACCGACGCTTGGCCATTCGTAAAGGAAAATGAGAACAATAAAAGTCGTGTGCGGAGAAATATATAGAAAGATATCATACATAACCTCGTTTTACTCTCACAATTCAGAAGTGGGCCTTACTCACAATGTGCGACATAGAGTTGAATAAATGTTCGGTAGTGCAACTGAAGAGGTGGCTGTCCGGTCTTGGGCTATCAACCCAAGGCTCTAAAAGCCGAGCTAATCGCACGCATAAGCGCAATTTCGCCAGACGCACGCGGCGACCCACCAGAGGTTCCGGTCGTCCAAGTGGAACAGCAGGAGACGGCAAGCGCAGCACCAACTTTGGCGTCTGCGATCGAGGAAGAGGCAGCCCCATCGACTCGAGGACAGCCAAGCGCGGTGGAAGCTGAACACGTGGCTCTGATGAAATTACGAGCAGAGATAGAAGCAGGCAAAAGACATGCTGCGCAAAATTTACGAAGAGATAGACAGGATCGATCACGTCGGCCAATCCAATGACATCATCATCGAGGACAGAGACGCAATTTACAGCAACAACAACAACATCGCTTGCGCTAACAGCACCGCAGCTAACAGCGTGTGCGCTAACAGCACCAATGTTAATATCACCCCTAAAGGCAGTGATGGAAATGACGACAATGTAGACAACGGTGTGGCAAAACGGCAAGATGCAAATTTAAACATTTGGGGATCTCCGGTGGCAACTCTAACTTTGGCAAAGGAAGTAACGATGGATTACGACGGGACACAATGTGCCAAAAATTGGGTCATACAGCTGGGGAATATTGCCCAAATTTACAACCTGGACAGCATTACAAAACGAATGCTGCTGATCGCTAAATTGAAAGGAAATGCTCAGCGCTGGCTCCATGCAGATTCTTCGCGCATCTTGGAATCAGCTGATTACCTTTGCGAGCAACTGATCGTGGCATTCGGGGCAACCGTCACCAAAGGAGAACTCAGAGACAGATTCCAAAAGCGCCAATGGCTTCGTGGAGAAAATTTTTTCCACATATTTCGAAAACAAGATGATGCTGGCCAGGAACATCAACATAGACACAGAGGAGCTGAAAGAGAAGATAATTGAGGGGATTCCAGTTCCGGGCTTACGGGATCAGGCTCGCATTCAGTGCTTCTCCGATCCGAAGCAAATTTTGCATGCATTTTCGGAGATTCGCCTTTCGGAGCGTATGCAGCATGACACGTCTTCGCAGGGCCTGGTATATACACGGGAGGTCATCGTTTCGTTGAAAGACTATTTTAGAGCATACAGCAAACCCAAATGCATAATTTCAGATCGGGGAAGTTGTTTCACGTCAAACGAGTTCGATGACTTCTTGTCAGAGACTGATATTAAACATATAAGAATAGCAACAGGATCGCCTCAAGCGAATGGTCAGGTGGAAAAGGGTAAACAGAAGCATTGGACCAATGATAGCGAAATTAGTAGAACCAGAAAAAGGTATACATTGGGATGCAGTAATAGACAAAGTAGAACATGCATTAAATAACACGCAGCATAGGAGCACAAAACAAGTTCCGTGTAAACTACTATTCGGCATAGAACAGAGAGGAAAAATAGTAGACGAATTAAAAGAAAAACTAGAAGAGTTAAATGGTGTACAAGAAAATAGAGATTTAAAAGATCTAAGAGCGGAAGCGGCAGAAAATATAAAGACAGCGCAAGCGTACAACAAAAAAGCAATATGACAAGGGTTTGAAGAAACCGAAAGAGTATAAGGAAGGAGACTATGTGATGGTAAAAAATTTTGATTGCACAGTGGGAGCATCTAAAAAAATTAATTCCCAAAAACAAAAGGACCTTACGTAATCGAAAAAGTACTAAGAAATGACAGGTTTCTGTTAAAGACGTGGAAGGTTTTCAAGTATCCCGTAACCCATATCAAAGGGGTTTGGAGTATTCAAAACATCAAACACTGGATAGGCAACAAAAAAATAACTGACAAAATATTAAAAAAAAAAAAAAAAAAAAAAAAATAAATAAATAAAAAAATAAAATAAATGTAATAGATTAAAAATAAGAAAACCCTGTAAACCATTATAAAATTCCCGTATATCTAAGTGAATCAGGTGATCCAACAGTCAGAATGGCCGAGTTGTGGTAGGATAACCCCTGTCAGCCCCATATATAATACTAGCCTTAATGTATACATATGTACGAATAATCCCAAATCTACGACCACACTGGAGAAATACCGAATATACGGTCTCTAAAAAAGAGACAGACCGACGCTTGGCCATTCGTAAAAAGGAAAATGAGAACAATAAAAGTCGTGTGCGGAGAAATATATAGAAAGATATCATACATAACCTCGTTTTACTCTCACATAAAGTATACATATTCTTGATCAGCATCAATAGCAGAGTCGATATAGCCCTGTCTGTCCGTCCGTCTGTCTGTCTGTCTGTCTGTCCGTCTTGTTTTTTCGTCAATTGCTCAGAGGCTATAAGGCTATAATTTTTTTTCCAGACTGATGTGATCTCTCACTCCTAGAAAAGTTTTTAAAAATTTCGCCCCACCCACTTCCGCCCCCCCAAAGGTCGCAAATCAATTTTGAATACCACAAATACAATATACCCTTTTACTCTTCGAGTGCGGGTATAATGAATTTTCAGCAGCTAGCCGCTAACTCTTCAGCCGTGCAGTGTTGTTGTGAGAAGTGATGTAGATGTAGATGACAGATACAAGAAAAATTTTAATATGTAAAATATTTTAAAATTCTACATAAATCACATGTGTACTGACTGAGTACGGGTATAAAAAGTAGTGTCGCTTTTCCCTTTTCCCTTTTTTTTTCGTTGGATCTGAGTACTATGCGTAACAGAATATTTTTGCGTTTTACAGCTGTTGATGAACGGATCCGATAGTATTTACTAAGACATATTCATGTTTTAAGTCCATCTCGAAAAAAAAAAAAAAAAGAAGAAGAAAATGGAAGAGAGGAAACAACTTCTGTTTTTCGGTTGCCGTTGGGACGGCGTTGTTTATTACCGAATAGACAGCGAGGCGAACAAGAAGAAAACCAAATACAGTCCACTAAAATCAAGCTTCTGCCAGAAATTCTAATCAAGCGGTTCGCTGACAACTACTCAGATTGGCCAGCCTTTCTGGATATCTATGAGAGGACAATTCATAGCAAGCAGCATTTGGCGGACACACAGAGTTCCATCACTGACACAGTGTTCAATCGCGATTACTGACACTGCTTATAGCACTGCAGGGGAACGTCTGAAAGAAAGGTACAATCGGCCGAGGCTTATTGTTAACACCTTTTGGAACAATTTATGTCCTTGTTAACAACTACTAAAATTGATGCGGCGGGTTTCCGTAAAGTATCCGACGTGGCAAATGAAATTGTTTGTTGTTTGGATGCTGCAAACCAAACGGGACGAGACTGTTGGATCATATCTGGCACTCGATAACTTTCACGCTGACACGAGATGGATTGAACGCAGTATGGACAAAGACTCGTCCACTCTCGATGATTTCTTAAAGTTTTTGGATGATCGTTGCTAAGAACAGGAGCTGTGCAAAGGGAGCTTGCGCCCGTCGGCAAAAGCATCAACGCAAGGGGACAAACCAAAACGGTTCACACATTCAATGGTGTCGATTGACGGCAGAAACTGCACCAAATGCCATTAGAACACATTCTGTATGGCTGTCCACAGTTTTTGGACATGACAGATCTGCGACGACAATATTTTATAAAAAGAAAAGGCCCCTTTGTCTGTTTTCGGATGGGTTATCACGTCAATCATGGCACCCGCAACATGCAATGCAATTACAATGCAGTTGCTATTTATATTTTTGGCCTAACTATGAAAACTCCAACTTAGGCGTCTGAAAATGGTTTTATTATTTCTCATAATATTTGTTTGAGGGGCCAAGCTTTTTGGCGCCTATTTATTTTCAAATCAATTAAAACAATTAGATTCAAACGTTATAAAATGCTTATTTATTCAGGCGGCTAGCGAAAGCCAATTGCTCGCTCTTTGCCAGGCCTTGCCAGGCCGGATAAAGTACACAACGGGGCTCGGTATGCAACCTATGCGGAGAAAGATTAGCATAGAACTAACAACGACGGTCGAACAAGCTAGAGCCGAAGCGGCAGGTGCAGAGCGCCCTTTAACGGAGAGAGCGCAACAGCACTGCCGAACGCTGCATACAACATAAGCTTAGAGTTATGCTCTTATACAAATAGATAATGTTAAATTAAATTGACGTTTAAATAGCCGCTGGCCCGAACATACTCCCCGTTGGAAGCTCGCCTTTCAACTGACTTCTCAAGGGGCAGAAAGCACAGCCGAGCAACAGCCCTCCTGATGGTTCCTGAGGCCGTCCTTAAGTCAGCCACGCGGCACACTCCATCCTTGCCTTTGACGACGTCGACCACTCTAGCCAGTGGCCAACGCATTGGAGGAAGATTCTCGTCCTTCACCAGGACGACATCGTTCACGCAAAGGTTTTGCGTAGCCGTACGCCACTTCGAGCGCTCCTGCAAAAGAGTCAGATACTCTTCGCGCCAGCGCCGCCAGAATGTCTGCTGAAGTTGAGTGACACGCTGCCAACCATCCAGACGATTGTAGTTGAGCTTCGTTAGATCAGGCTCGAGAATTGCTTCGTGCGGCCCCCAAAAGCAGATGAGCAGGCGTCAACACATCCAAGTCGTCAGGATTTTCTGAAAGCGAGAGCAAAGGGCGAGAATTAACAATTGCCGTGATCTGGCAGATCAAGATACGCAGCTCGTCGAAGCTAAGGACGGATGGCCCAACTGAGCGGTACAAATGATACTTGGCGGTCTTCACGGCCGCTTCCCACAATCCGCCAAAGTGCGGAGAGCGCGGCGGGATGAAATGCCAATCGATTCCGTCAGCCAAACAGGATTCATGGACCTCCTTCATGTGCGAGTCGCTTAGGAAGAGCCTCTTTAGCTCCAGAAGCTCGTTCTTGGCTCCAACGAAGTTTGTCGCATTATCTGACCAAATTTGACTTGGCCTTCCTCGAATGGACGTGAACGGTTTTAATGCGCCTAGGAACGATGCGGTGGTAAGATCCTTAACAAGCTCCATGTGAATGGCCTTAGACGTGAAGCATATAAACACGCTTATGTAGCATTTGATTGGAGGCCTACTGCGGATTTCTGACCGGTAGAAAAACGGTCCACAATAGTCCACTCCAGTTACTTCGAAAGCCCGGGATCCTTCCAGACGCTTCTTTGGCAAGTCTCCCATAATGTGTTCAACGATGCGTGGCCTCGTCCTGAAGCATCTCACACACTTGTTAACCACCTTTGAAACGGCCTTGATTCCTCCAATAGGCCAATATTCCAATCGAATTTTGGCAAGCAAGGCGCGAGGTCCGGCGTGGAGGCTCCGTTGATGATAATAGTTTATCACTGCAGCCGTCACGGGATGATCCTTGGGCAGAATAAGCGGGTGCCGAGCGCTAAATGGAAGCGATGAGTTGCCGAGCCGACCTCCAACTCGAAGCAAACCAGCCGGATCGATGAACGGCGAAAGCGAACTGATGCAGCTAGACTTCCTGACTTGCCCATTGAGCCTAATCTCCTTTATGTCCGACCACAAACTTGCCAGCTGAATATGCCGAACTAGAAGATGCGTTCCTTGCTGAATGTCAGAAACCGTGAGTCCAG
Source organism: Drosophila bifasciata (assembly GCA_009664405.1). NCBI lineage: Eukaryota > Metazoa > Arthropoda > Insecta > Diptera > Drosophilidae > Drosophila > Drosophila bifasciata. Next base: position 21,638 of record WIOZ01000129.1, read on the forward strand.
GATGCCTAACACGATGAATGAATTTATGCATGTAGGCAAATGTGCGCTGCATGCCAAAGAATGAATTTGCAAATTTGCATCCGGGAGTGAGATCAGCATGTGGAGAAACGATCAGCAATACACGCTTGCGAAGCTCAATGGTCGGAGTTTCAGAAACGGGAGATGCAGGCCACTCATCCTTAGATCCCAAGAAAAACGACGGGCCGTGAAACCACAGCTCTGACTGGATGAGGTGACTGGGAAGCGAGCCTCTCGAGAGGATATCAGCGGGATTCAACGATGTGGGAACATAGTGCCATGCCATGCCTTGCGTCAACTCCTGAATTGTTGCCACTCGATTTGCCACGAAAACTTGAAATTTGGCTGGCTCATCCCGTATCCAAGATAGCGCCGTCGACGAATCCGACCAGCAATGAAACTGGCCTGGGAAGATTCCAGTCTCCCTTAGGTTGTGCATAACCTTCGCAAGCAAATGGGCTCCACTCAATTCAAGCTTTGGAATTGACAATGATTTTAGGGGCGCCACTCGTGACTTTGAGCACAAAACATTGCTCGACGACCCCCTTGCCTGGACACGACATATACGCACGCACCATATGCCTCCATACTGGCATCACAAAATCCATGGATCTCCAAAACTGCACTGGGAGGATGGACAAGGCGAGGAAATGAAATTCGAGAGATGCTTGCCAAGCTGTTTCTTAGGTCCATCCAAGTTGAATGCAGCGCTGCCGGTAGACTCTCATCCCAGTCCAAGTTTTCCCTCCAAAGCTGCTGAAGGAAAATCTTACACCTGACAATAACAGGATTAATCAATCCAAGAGGGTCGTAGAAACGCGCAATCGTTGACAAAACCGAACGCTTGGAGGGCCTTGAATTTGTGTCCAGCGCAGACAGGGCAAACAGCAGCTGATCTGACGCAGGGTCCCAAGCTAAACCAAGAGTTTTTGTGATGTCGCTTCCATCATGAAACCGCAGAAACTTCTCCACGTCGCCTTCCGGAATTCCATCAAGCACCTCCTGGCTACTCGAGCACCATTTTCTAAGCTTGAAGTTTCCGCACGAAAGTAGACTTGAAGTTTGGCGCATCTTTTCCTTTGACCTCTGCGACCGAGATGCCGCCAGAGATGAGATCATCGACATAAAACTCCTGTTTCAGAGCAGCTGAGCCAAGAGGGTAGGGCTCACCTTCGTCGATGGCCAGCTGGTGCATTGAGCGGACAGCTAAAAACGATGCAGCCCTCGAACCGTATGTGACGGTGTCTAATGTGTAGACCTGAACATCGGACTGGATGGAATTTCGCCAAAGGATACACTGGAGATAATTGTCAGGTGGAGATACCCTTACGCAGCGGTACATTTTACAAATGTCACCCGTGAGAGCGACGGGATATGTGCGGAACCGGATCAGAATGGTAAACAATGCCGGCTGAATAACAGGACCTGTCATCATCACATCATTTAAGGAGAATCCAGTTGATGTAGCTGCAGAGCCAGCGAAAACGACACGGAGTTTTGTCGTGGTGCTGTCCTCCTTTAAAACGCAGTGATGAGGCAGAAAAATACTTGCAGCGGTTACGTGAGTCAGGATGGACTTCGGACATATGCTGCAAGTCAATGTACTCCTTCATAAAAGCCGAGTACCGCTCCTTGAGCGTGGGATTACGATCCAGTTTTCGTTCCAAACTGAGGAATCGTCGGTAAGCCTGAGTATAAGATTCTCTAAACGATCGGCATCATGCTTTAAAGGCAACCTAACGGAGTACTCCCCCCGATGGCAAACGTGAAAGGTGGCTTACGAAATGCGCCTCACAATCTACTTCTTCCTTTGTACTTAAGGCAGCCTCCACACAATCCTCGACTTCCCAAAACATACGAAGAGTGTGATCCAACCTTGCATTCATTCTAGCCTCCGAATCCGAAGAAATTTGAATTCCCAAAAGCGACGAACTTGATACCCTCTGCCCACCACCAGATACGATCCACCCAAGCCGGGTCTTCTGCAGAAGCGGCAATGAGCTTGATTTGCCCTACGCAGAGAAGGTCATAAAATATGCTCGCGCCAATGAGGAGATCTACTCGCTGAGGATTAAAGAACGCAGGATCGGCAAGCTGAATATTGGAGGGAATGTTCCAATCGGCTACATTAACTGCCAGACTGGGTTGGCTATCTGTGATTGTGGGGGCGATGAGAGCAGTGAGCGTGGTCGAATAGTCCGAAGTGCGGGACTGCATGCAAATGCTCACGGTGGATCCCTCAGTGGACACGCTAGTATCGCCAAGACCAGAGACAAGGGCAGACGATTGAGTTCTCCTAAGCTGAAGCTGCTGGGCGAACCTAGAGGTCACGAGATGAAGCTGGGATCCTGAATCCAGAATGGCGCGACACGGAACCAAAACGTCCGATCGATTCTTCACCAGAACGACAGCCGTAGCCAGCAGCACAACATCGGGTGGAGACCTTGGGCAGCAAGAGAGGTAGACGCATGAGACGGCATACTGCCAGTAGAATCCTGAACCGGCGAAATAGGTGCTGGTTGTACTGCACCTTCTAGAGGAGAAACAGCTGGGGAGCTTTGCGCTATGGATGAATCGAAATGCAATAAGGTATGATGCCTTTTTCCGCAAACTCTACACTGGCCACCGGTACATGCACGAGTCCGATGACCCGACTTTAAACAATTGAAGCAAAGTGAAAGCTTCTTCACTTCCTTATGACGAAGAAAAGGAGATAAATTTGTGAAAATGCTGCACGAGTATATTCCGTGGCCCAATGAATGGCAGAAAGGGCATCCAGATGGGTTGGCGGGAAGAGTTAGAGGCAACAAAAGTTTTCTTTGGATGTGTATTCTGGCTTTTCCCACCTGAGCGCTACCAGCGTGTGTCGCTACAGCGTATTGCACGTTCTCCATCTTCTGGCATCTCTTCTCCAGGAAATCATAGAACTCCCCAGCTGTGGGTATCCTGTCCGATGACGCACTCTCCTCCCATTTGGCTTGTGTCTTGGCATCTAGCTTTTGTAGCAGCATGTGAATTATCATGCATCCAGATATCTCCTCAGCACTTCCCAAAGTCTGCAGGGCACGCGTATGCAAGTTGACTGCGTCTGAGAACTCCCGAAGCCTTTTAGCAGAAGGCGAATCTACCTTCTTGAGCCCAAGAATCTCCTTGATGTGTGCCTGGAAAACAAGTCGTTTGTTATTAAAGCGTTTGCTAAGTATATCCAGAGCCACACGATAATTGGCACTGGAGAGCTCCAAAGATCGAACCGAATCCAGGGCCGCCTCCGAGAGACATGAGCGAAGATGTTGGAACTTCTCGATTTCACTGAGGTCGGATCTCCTTCGATGACCGAATTGAACACTGCAATAAAATCCGCATATTCCACATAGCCGCCGGAGAAGCTAGGAAGCTTAAGCTCAGGAAGCCGCTGCTTGTGAGCCATGATGATGGTATGACCTCCAGAGTTGTTTGGCAGACTAGTGGAATGAGCGGCTACGCGTAGGTGTCCTAATTCGAGAGCCGAAAGCAGCTCAGCCTTCAAAGAAATGAACAGGGCATCGAATGTTTCACGAAGCTCACTTCCAATCTCGTTTTCATCCAGCGATTCCAGTTCATTATGGGACTTGTTGAACTCCTCACGCATTTCCGCCAACATATCGAGGCGCACATCTATTTCGGACGCACTTAGTTTGTCAATTTTATTTCCCGAGAATGACTCGCCAAGACGGTGCAGGCGATCATGCAGGGACTGAACTTTACGTTTGTAAAGCCTCAGCCTTTTTCACCCATCGCAATATTTTCACCCGCGACTGTATTCGGCTCGTTGTCCATGCTACGCGGTGTAATGCAAACGAAACAACGGAAAATGTAAGACCGCTTAAGCAACGTCGAACAGAGCGGGAGCGGGAATGGAAGAACGAAAAGTCAAGAGCCGCGGCTGCAGCGGCGCAGGGCAAAAAGAGATTCGGCGATTAAGCAACGGAATATTCGACAAACGGAATGTCTCACTGAGCTTGCACTTTAACTGTTTTTATTGGCACAAAATGTAATTGCTTTGCCGTTACACTGCACAGCAAAAGAATATATTGTTCGATTTTTTAATGATTTTAACAAAACACGATTCAGATTGCAGTTAAATCACGTCGGGGTCACCAATGTTTGAGGGGCCAAGCTTTTTTGGCGTCTATTTATTTTCAAATCAATTAAAACAATTAGATTCAAACGTTATAAAATGCTTATTTATTCAGGCGGCTAGCGAAAGCCAATTGCTCGCTCTTTGCCAGGCCTTGCCAGGCCGGATAAAGTACACAACGGGGATCGGTATGCAACCTATGCGGAGAAAGATTAGCATAGAACTAACAACGACGGTCGAACAAGCTAGAGCCGAAGCGGCAGGTGCAGAGCGCCCTTTAACGGAGAGAGCGCAACAGCACTGCCGAACGCTGCATACAACATAAGCTTAGAGTTATGCTCTTATACAAATAGATAATGTTAAATTAAATTGACGTTTAAAATAGCCGCTGGCCCGAACAATATTCTTCTTGATAATTATTTTATTTTTTGCTTTCGATTAAACCAATTTTCAAAACTTTTTTTTCCTGTCTGAATGAGACACCTCTAAAACATTCATTTTGAATGCATCAACCGCTTCTTCTGGCGTCGTAAACTGGGTGCTACGACATTGGGTGCTAAGTCAGCACTGTACGGCGGGTGTCCAATAAATTCGATGTTTTGGTCGGTCAAAAATGCCTTTGTCTGTGCCGATGAGTGAGAGCTAGCATTGGCATTGTGAAGAAGGATTCGTGTCTTTTTGTTCATTTTTCGAATTTCACCGAAAGCTTTTGGCAAACAAATGGTTGTGTACCAATCAGAATTAATTGTTTTACGTTTCTCTAAAGCCACTGTAGACACTTGACCAGTAATGACGAAAAACAGTCCACCATTTGCTTCGATGTGCTTTGCAAGCGAACAACTTTTTGGATTTGGTTCATTTTGGAAGACCCGAGCAGCCGATTGCTGTTTTGTTTCCGGCTCATATGAATATATTCAGGATTCGTAACCTGTGTAGATGTTATATACACATTTTGAAGCACCACGATCGTACTTTTGGATCACTTCTTTGCACCAATCGACACGAGGTTTTTTTTGCTGGATTGTTAAATTATGTGGGATCCAACGGGAACCCACCTTTTTATGCCCAGGGGATCATGGCTAATCTTATTGATGGTCGTCATACTAATGTCCAAGGGAGCCTCTATCTCACGGTATGTGACATGACGATCTTTGTTAATCAGTTATTGCACAGCATCGATTTTTGTGGCACAACAACTGATTTTGGACGACCTTCACGGTACTTCAATGTACTAATTTTTTTACAGAGCTTAAGGAAGGTGCTTGTTCGACGTGTAATAATTTTAGTTCATCGATGAATTCTTGTCTACACGTAGTGCACATCGAAAGTTGTGAAAAATAATCGCACGAAAATGTTCACGGCCTAATTCCATTTTTCGGCCGGGGTAAATTTTTTATTTATTGTTAATCGATATCAAACGTGGTCGTACATTAAAAGTTGTATGTAGGTTTAGCCCATAAAACTCCAAACTTTTTATGCAAATAACCATTTGGCCCTATTATGGCTGGAAGTGACCTAGGCCAAAAACATTAAACGCAACCCTCGTTGAAGCCACTACGGAGCCAATCTCAACTGGGGAAACTTTCACCCATTATTGACATGGACATGGGAAACTCAGGGTTGGTGGACGATTGCATCACTGGCAATTGCCAACCGAAGCGATCACACAGTTTTTCTGCCGAAAACTCCTAGCATCACGAAACTAATCTTGGAACACGAGCACCGGGTCAACCTGCATCCAGGTGTTTCTACACTCTTCGTGATTGTTCGACAAAAGTTCTGGATATTTGGTAATATATATTATAATAGTCTATAATAATATGTAATCTTTATATATATAAATGAAAGTCGTGTTAGTTACCTGATTTATAACTCAAGAAAGGCTGTGCCGATATGGCTGAAAAATTGGTGGGTAGGTAGCTTAGAGCCAGGAGACCAACATAGGATACTGTAAACGTCAGTCACTATATAACGTGGTATAAAAAAAAATAGTCACACTTGGAATAACAAAACGAAACTGACAGCTGTCTAATGGACTTATGGATAACAAATTTAATTTTTTATAGAAATCAATATTAAAAAGTAAAGGGAACTATAAAACGCGGTATAACAAAAACGCATAAGACTTGGAATAACAAAACGCAAACAGCTAAGTAATTTTGTCTATGAATAAATGGTTGAAAATTTGAATTGTGAAATAAATTTTTAGGTGAAGTGAAGTTTAATTAACAATGCCGCGACCAAGACGATCGAATCTTTCCCGACAAAGCCGTAATGCAAGAAGGATACGGAACACTGCAAATAAAAAGAATGAACAGCTACGCGTTAGTATAGATCGATAGACTATTGCGTTGACATGTATGTATGTCTAAACAGAAACGGAATGTTTAACTTTTATTAGGTTGAACAAAGCCAAGCTACGTTCTGAGGAGTACATCTATTTACGTGATTCAGTTAGTACTGAAGGAAATGCAGCTAATATTGGTCGATTAACTATTAATAAAAACGCATCAAATTTTGAATACCAAAACGCATCTCAAACAGCTAAGTAATTTTGTCTTTGAATGGTTGAAAATTGAGTTTTGAAATAAACTTTGAGGTGAATTGAAGTGATGTTTATTTAACAATGCCGCGACCAAGACTTTCCCAACAAAGTCGGACTGCAAGAAGGATAAGAAATACTGCAAATGAAAGGACTGAAGAAGAACAAGAAATTGCAAGTGAACAACGCCGCGTTAGTATGGCTCGACTTTTGTGCTTCTCGATCACAAGAGCAAATGGAGGCAGCCCGTGAAACGGCTGGGTTGGCAATGCAAAATCGTCGAGCGAACAATAGGTCAACAAATAGATAATTTGCGACGCAGAACAAGAGATTTATTTAGTGCTGATTTGAATCGAGCAGCGTTTCGGTACGATTGCAGCAATGATTACAGCTTGCATCCTAGCGTTGGCATTGGGTGGTAGTAATCATGCTTGGAAACATAAACCAACCAAAACTGTGCAACGGTACGCGTTTGGTGGTTAGTAAATTGATGAACAATGTAATTTACGCGACGATACTGAAAAAGGAAAATTCAAAGGTGAGGAAGTTCTCATTCCGAGGATCCCGATGATCCCAACCGATATGCCGTTCGAATTTAAAAGACTTCAGTTTCTGATCCGTCACAAGGCCAATCCTTAAAAGTTTGTGGTTTGAATCTAGCACATCCATGTTTTTCCCATGGTAATTATATGTTTTTTTTTTTTTTTAAAAATTAATAAATTCAAAAATCTACAAACCAATATTTTAGGTAGCGGCGCTGGTGCGTGATGCATTGTTTGACAGCTACTCATTGTTCTCTGCTCAGTTTATTTCATGTGACAAACCGGTATTGTGCTCACTGTGAAAACGAAATTTAAAAAAGTTATTCGTTTCCTCACATTTCAATTGGAAACCATCAAATCAATCACGTGTATTTTGAACATTTTTATTCAACAGCAGGATTTGTCTTTAAGGTGGTAAGTTGAACTGTGTAGATTATGTGGATCGTGCATTTGAGGTTAAATTCATCACTCTGTCCGCAGTCCAAAATGCCTAAAAGGACGACGTGCGAACATCGGCCGCCGCACAAGACAATCGCTTGGCATTCCAATATGATCCCACTGCGAACTACAGTGATGATGCAAATTTATATATTGGATCAATGACGACTATATGCCGATATTGCAATGCGTTAAAGTTCAAAAGAGAACTTTGGATTGTGCTGCGCAAGTGGAAAAGTCAAACTGGATCCATTACTTACACCACCACAGCCACTGAAACCATTGTTCGATGGAAGTTATCCCGAATCCAGCCATTTTCTTCAACACATCCTTGAATACAATAACTGCTTTCACATGACTTCCTTTGGAGCTAATGTCATTCGAGAAGGCGGCTTCATGCCGACTTGCAAGGTAAAAGATACAGCACACATAACCAATCACTAACACCAACACAATGAATTGCAACACGTAACAACTACATATACACCACACACTACACCATCACACGATCAGAAGTTACACCGTATTCTTCAACAAATGATTGTTTGCAATTACAGATACAAGGACAAATATATCATTTGCATGGTTCAATGGTGCCAACACCAGATGAACAGCATCAATTTCTGCAAATATTATATATTTCATTTCGTCAATGGTGGATCAGCTGAATGTGCGGTGCAATATACAGGGAACACAACAGTTAAAGAGACGAATTATTAAACAGTTGCAAGCATTTTTTCACGCTAATAATGCTGTGAATAATAATAGTGGTGGTCTATTCTTCCTGGACGCACCTGAAGGAACAGGGAAAACATTTGTCATTTCATTGATTTTGGCCACTATTCGATCAAGATGTGACATAGCTTTGGCGTTAGCATCATCTGGAATTGCGGCGACTCTTCTAGATGGCGGTCGTACTGCACATTCTGCGCTTAAGTTACCACTCAATTTAAACAAAATTGATACTCCAACATGCAATATTTCCCGATCCAGTGCAATGGGAAAATTGTTGATGCAATGCAAGCTCATTGTTTGGGATGAGTGCACAATGGCACATAAGAAATCACTTGAAGCACTTAACTTCACACTGAAGGATCTTCAGCGAAATAACAACATCTTTGGCGGCTTGATGAAATTATTGGCAGGCGATTTCAGGCAGACGTTGCCAGTAATTCCCCGTGGAACGCCTGCAAATGAATTGAATGCTTGCCTGAAGGCATCACCTTTATGGAATAACGTAAAAAATTATCGCTAACCACTAATATGAGAGTTCAACTTCAAAATGATCGAAGTGCTGCACAATTTTCCAAACAATTGTTAGCTGTTGGAAATGGAAAAGTCCCAGTTGATGCGACATCTGGATTAATTACTCTTACCAACGACTTTTGCCGATTTGTAGACTCTCAATTAGATCTTATTGAAAATGTTTTCCCAAACATTAGTGAGAATTATCAGAATCATGCTTGGTTAAGTCAACGAGCAATTCTTGCCGCAAAGAATAATGATGTACACGCACTGAATTTCACAATTCAAGCAAAAATTGCTGGCGATTTGGTGACATACAAATCCGTTGATTCCATAACAAATCCCGATGATGTAGTAAATTATCCAACGGAGTTTTTGAACTCTCTGGAGCTACCAGGATTTCCACCACATAACTTGCAACTCAAAATTGGTACAGTTATTAATACATTGCGTAATTTGAATCCACCGCGACTTTGCAACGGTACTCGACTTTCGGTAAAAAGACTAATGCCGAATTTGATTGAGGGAACCATTATTAACGGAAAGTACGCAGGTAAAAATGTATGTATTCCTAGAATACCAATAATTCCGACTAATCTTCCGTTTGACTTCAAACGATTGCAATTTCCAGTTCGGCTTGCGTTCGCAATGACAATTAACAAGTCGCAAGGCAAATCGCTTAGCGTTTGCGGGATAAATTTAGAAAATCATTGTTTTTCACATGGGCAGTTATACGTTGCGTGTTCACGAGACCACGAAACCATCCGCTTTGTTTGTGTTAACGTCAGACCAAAAACAAAAATGTGGTTTACCAAAGAGCACTTCAATGAAACGGATAATTTGCGAACACGCATAACGCTTCGATTCAGTATTTACTTTGGATAGAAGTTCAACTAAATAACACTTCATTTGTGTAATCGAAATGAATTCATTACTGTTGTGAAATGAAATACAATTTTTCCTTTTCAAATATAAAACAAACAAAAAATTGTTCTTCATCTTTTAATCACCCAACGAAATGTTACATAAAACGAAGCCACCTGGTGGCGAAACGGAGTTCGCCGGGTTTGCTAGTCTGCTTATAAATTCCAAAATCTGCTTATTTATTGCCTTTAAGGTGGAATAGAGTTCGTCGGGTCAGCTAGTATGTGAAAAAATTACATATAATTACAATTTATAAATCGTCGCTCCGCCACTATTTTGTGAGTAAATATTAGTGTAAGTGAGTGCTGATGTCTGTGCGGACGTAGACGTGGCTGGTGGCAGAGGTAAGCGGCTCGGACCAGGGTCACAACTGCGTCTGTGGCACAGACCTCGCTCTGCGCGGTTTTGGCATGGCCAGCACAACCACACGTCTCGGCTGCCCCTTCCGCACGGCTCACACACAACAAAACCGGAACAGACTTACGCTTTAGGAAAACCGGCTCGTCTCCTGTGCATAATGCACTTCCCATTATGGCAAGAGGGACGGATTATACAACTCACTCCAAAAAAGCTTGTTCCTTTCCAGATATTAATGATTCCTCCGTCAAAACTGGCTGATCCGTTTGCGCTGGGAAATACACCGCAGGTGTTCGTTTAAATCAAAATTTGGCTTTCCAACACTCTCTTTTTAAAATTCACTATCAGCATTAACTATTATTTGGCTATCTCTCTGCCTCTACAGTTCCGATATGCACCTGATCTATTTAGCCTGCAGTTATTTAGTGGAACTTCAACTTGTCAACGGGAAGGAACTCAGAAAGGAAAACAACGCGTGTGCATGCCCGAGTCGTCGGTTGTACCTCACGCTACAACGGTCGTAGGCGTGGTTCAGACTGTCACGTATCTTCACCTGGATGATTTGTCATTTATTTTGACTCTCAAGCAGGGTTATATCATGCTCGCCGATGGAACGCAACCATTTCGCCAGTTTGTAGCATGACCTATGTAAAGACATTTACTGCCAGAAGACAGGAAAGAACGGAGACGAGTCCTTTCGCCTCGTAAACAGAGTTCCTTATGAAAAGTTCCGGTGATCGTCTTTCAAATACGTCCAAACCGCGTCAAGAATATTGCGATCCACCGTTGGGCCATATTGCTCTGCGGAGACACACTCATATGGATCACTCCAAATGCTTTGATCATCTCCCTGAATGTTTTTAGGATTAATTGATTAACTTATAGTCACTTCTTCCTTCGCTGTGGCCCCTTTCAACGTATTCAGGAGCGTGATCTTCGAGAAGCCGTCAACGACAAAGAATATCCACGCTTGACTATTATTAGAACGCGAATATATCCCCTTGGAGACAATGTGTAGTTTTGGAATGGACGCTTCGAATTGGGTGATCCGGTATTTCTGCGCTATCGACTCCTTAAAAACAGTACAACGTTGGATGTAATTGCCAGTAGAACTGGCTACGCAACGGGTGCAGGGTCTTTAAAATACCACCTTTCGGCGGTTTTCCATCGAGATGCGCCTTATATGTCAACGTGGTCGTCAGCGAACTCGGAACCCACAATTTCCAGACCGATCCCTCTAGTTGGTTATCGAACCGCTCAAAGCGCAGTCATTTCAATGTAATCCCATCAACAACTTGAAGATCAGGTAAGCGTTTTTGACTTTCACTGATTTTTTTTATTAATTTATGATATTTTTCAGATTCAAACTCCATCGTTTCGAAACCCAGCACACTGCTCGGAACCACTTCCAACTCTTACATTCTGGGCAAAAATGCATCTCACTGCATCGAACTGAATGTAAGAGAACCGCTTGAAATCTGCGCGTACCAGGACATGTGGCGAGGTAAGTATAGCTTCGGCTCTCCTATTTCTTGTTTTGCCACTTCCGTCAATTTAAATTTGCCTTTTCGCGGCTTTTTCAAGGCATGTGTAAGTGAACCGGCTAAATCTACAAATCTGTCGGAGGATCTTCACGTACTATTCGAAATTCTCGGACATAATCTGCAGATCGTCGAGGTATGTATATAAGCAGTCGAACGTATGTGTACCGGAATAACCTTATCCACAAATCTATATAGGCATTCGAACGTTGCAGAAACCGAAGGGCATCATCTAGAACCAGTCGTCCTGGCACCGTGTGGCCTCGGATCTGCTCGTTCAGCTCGATTGCCAAAACGCGAAATTTAAATCGACTCTGTAGCGTATATCGTCTGATCGAGACGCGACAGAATTCCCTTCATGCTAGGCAGCGGGTAAACGTCATTAATGGTCACTTTGTTAAGCTTTCGGGCATCGATACAGAATCGACTTTTGCTCGACCGGCGCACAACTGTAGTTCGGTTGCTCCACTGCGTTCGATGACTTCTTCAGGAATATCTGGACTTGGGGCACATGTACTTGGCATCTAACACAACAATGCCTTGTTGAAGGGAAGGCTGGTCCAACCATTCAGCCAAAAATATTCAACACGCTTGTTCGGTTTAGCTCCTTTACTTGACTAGGATAGCCTATTTTTCAACTTTAATTTTCGCAATTTAAAGCTAAGATTCCAGGCGGCCTACCCACCAAACGTACTGCTCTGTGTTCTATAGCCAAATTCTATGATCCAGTCGGTTTATTGCGCCTATTTTTGTCCAAGTCAACAACATATTCTTACAGAGCTTTGGTAAGATGAGTTAGGATGGGATGATGCCCTGCCTGAACCTTTGTCCATAGTGTGGTCAGACATGAAATCTCAATTACGCATTATTGAGTTACATAAGATTGAACATATAAGGACAAAATCTCGTTTACTCAACTCAAAGTCCATGGTAGCGCCTGTGAAGACTCTAACCATACCCAAGTTTGAATTGTACGCTGCATTGCTATTGGCTGAATTCGTCGTAAGCGTTAAAGAAAGCATCGCATCACCCTGTGATTTCCACCGTTGGTCGTATTCTTGTTTTTCGGTTTTCATGGACACGTGAAGCCTCATCAAACTTTAAATTTTTTGTCTCCAACAAAATTGCGCCAACTCGGGGAATTGACGAGGGAAATGGGTGGCATCGCGTTTTAACTGAATTTAACTCAGCATATGTAGAGCTTTTAAATTTGAAATTGTGGCTATCTGTTATCAGGCTCGTCAGGATGGCCAAATAATCTTCACACAACTGAGGACCTACCGGAGCAATACCAGACGGCATTGGTCGAAACACTTGTGGAGGACCTTTCATGTCACAGCAAGTAGACAAACTCGTTGGCAAGCACCAACGTGTCTTCGGATACATATGTATATCTTTTTATCCCGCTTCAAAGCAAAGAAATTGTTCGTTCCAGTGCCACGATCTACGTACAGGAGCCAGACGAAGCACGTGTCTGTTTATAAAAATTATGCAGCAAGTTCATTTAGCTGAGAAGCTCAACGCACTCAACTCCAGTAGCTCACTTCAAGGCATAACCGAATTTTTTATACCCGTACTCGAAGAGTAAAAGGGTATATTGTATTTAATGGTAAAAGTGGATGTGTGGAACATTGAGAAGGAATCATTTCATACCCCAAGTATATATATTCTTGATCAGCATCAATAGCCGAGTCGATATAGCCCTGTCGGTCCGTCCGTCTGTCCGTCTCGTTGGCGCCCATTGCTCGGAGGCTATAAGAGATATGGCATCCAAATTTTTATTCCTGACTGAAGTGATCTTTCACTCCTAGAAAAGTGTTTCAAAATTTCGCCCCGCCCACTTTCGCCCCCACAAAGGGCGCACATCTGTGGCGTCTACAATCTTAGAAAATTACAGAAAACTAGAAGTGCAGAATCATAGAGAGAGACCATATCTATCAGAGTCTCAGATCTGAATCGGATCGGATCATTAGTATAGCCAAAATAGAGAAAACCATTTTTGAGAAACATAGTTCCCTCTTGCTCGCACTCCCATACAAAAGTGTCGACTTTTGCCCTTTCGTAAAAATGAGTGCCTGGGATTTTTAGAGACTATAAGAGGTAGAAAAACCAAACTTTTTGTCCAGAGTCCTGTCATATCACTTCAGTGCAAATTTATTACAATATTTTCAGATTTGGTTCAGATCGGATCATAATAGCCACAATGATAAAATTAATTTTCAGCAGAAATTTCCCCTTCCCTTGCAGCGTAAGTCATTTATGGTGATGATAGTCGCTACAGATTCTCTCTCTCGCTCACACATTCTGCTTCGTGCAGTGTACGTGTGTTGGTGTGAGAAGTGATGTAGATGTAGATGACAATGTAGCAAAAAATGTAAAATGTAAAACTGACATTTGAAAATTCCACATAAATCACATGTGTACTGACTCAGTACGGGTATAAAAGTAGAGTCGCGTTCACAGAGACTCCGTAAAAGTTCTTTCTCGTTTTCATTGCGCCCGCTGCTCTGTGATGATGGCCTTCTTTGCGTGGGCGGAGGGCACCACAATTCGAACGAAAAGTACCCTACATTGCTTACAAAATGTCATCCAATCACGATGGCAATAATTGCTTTCTTCCACGAAAAACTGGCATCGTTTCGTCAAAATATATTTGGCTGTTGGAGGGCGAACATATGTTGCCAGCGTCGTAAGCCAATGCGTCAAATGCCTTTGGAGCAAGCAAGTTGGCTGAGCACATGATGGAAATTTCCCGCACTTCACACAACTGGAATTGATTTTTGTGAGCCGTTCTATCATAAAGGCTAATGTTCGAAATAAGCCACGATGAAAATTTGATATGCTCTGGTAAGTTCCATCGCTCTGATATTACTTTCGCGGTAAGAGCTTGCGCTCTTGCGTGTGAGCTGGACGTTTTGGCTACTGCTGCAATTCGGAGCGCTGATTAAAGTTAGTGGGCCTCTGAGTCTCCGACCACCAACATATAATATAGAGCATACATATGTGTATATGCATTAATCTATTCGAAAATTTTTTATATTTATTTATTTATTCAACTGATTAACAATTATCTGCTAATTAATATCTAGAATAGTTAAAGATAAATACAGAGGATAAAGGAAACGAGAAAGAACGTACGGAGTCGCTGTTGCCGCGACTCTACTTTTATACCCGTACTCAGTCAGCACACATGTGATTAATGTGGAATTTTCAAATTTTTTATAAGTTTTTACATCTTACATTTGTTTGCTACATCAGTCATCTACATCTACTTCATCTACATCACTTCTCACAACAGCACACGTACACTGCACGAGGCAGCATGTTTGAGCGTAAAGTGTGCGTGCGAAAGAATCATTAGCGAAAATCATCCCCATAAATGACTTACGCCGCAAGGGGAAGGGGAAGCTCGCAGCAGAAAATTCATTTCATCATTGTGGCTACAATAATGATCCGATCTGAACCAAATTCGGGAATCTGGTAGATATGGTCATTCCCTAAAAAAACTGCATTTTTTATTTTTTCTATCTTCAAAATTGTGGATTTTTGTATTTTGGGGGGCGGGAGTGGGCGTGGCAAAATTTTGAAATAAACTTGCACTGAAGCGATATCACAGGAGTCTAGGCAAAAAATTTGGTTGTTCTAGCTCTTATAGTCTCTGAGATCGAGGCGCTCATTTATACGAAAAACCAAAACGACTCGATTTTGTGTGAGTGCGAAAGGGAGGGAGCGAAGTTTTTGCGTATGTTTTTTGTCTATTGTGGCTATATTAATGATCCGAGCCGATTCAGATTTGGGCCCCTGATAGATATGGTCTTTCTCTATGATTCTGCATTTTTAGTTTTCTGCTATCTTCAAAATTGTGGACGCCACAGATGTGCGCCCTTTGTGGGGGCGGAAGTGGGCGGGGCGAAATTTTGAAACACTTTTCTAGGAGTTAGATATCACATCAGTCTGGAAAAAAATTTGATTGGTCTAGCTCTAATAGCCTTCGAGCAAATGAGTGAAAAACAAGACGGACGGACAGACGGGCAGACGGACGGACAGACATGGCTTTATCGACTCGGCTATTGATGCTGATCAAGAATATATATACTTTATATGGAAGGAAATTACTCCTTCTCCATGTTACACACATCCACTTTTACCACAAATACAATATACCCTATTACTCTTCGAGTACGGGTATAAAAAGGCTTACAAATTTGATAGGTGGTGGTAAATTGTACGAACAATGATATCAAGGGTTATTTCAGGGGATATGGCATGGTACAAGCATTTGTAATTATTACATAGAACATAGAAAGGTTCGTGCTGGATCAAAGGGCAGAAGGGCGATCGAATTGGTCGGAAAATCCGGGTTGGTCTGGTTTGAACCGCAAAGCTTATGTGTCCCAGCAGGGTTTGGGAGTCAACAAGCCCGAAAATGAGCTCGTGTATGAACATTACCCCATTGCAAATTCTGCGATGGTGTAAGGAGGAAAGGTCTAGTAATCTTAGCCCAGCTCGGTATGGAGGTAACCGTCTACCAGAATCCTAGTTTAGATTCCTAAGGGCAAAGATTAACAATTGTTTTTGCACCGATTCAATCAGGATTTGTTGAGCTTTATATTGAAGGCTCCAAACACAGGAACAGTATTCCAATATCGGACGTACCAACGCAACGTAATTTGGTAATATACGGGTTGACGACCCGTATCTCTTTTGACCAACGCTTTATGAAACTTAAGACTCCTTTAGCTTTGTTGGCTATAACAGCCATATGGCTGTTAAACAATAGTTTGTTATCATTCGATGAGGAAATTCGGTCCAAAACATGATGTCCTAGAGAGAAGAGGAGACCAAATGTGGAGCAAGGCGGTGAAACGTCATAAGTTAACACTAGAATAGTTCAGAAAAAATCGTATAGACGAACACCACATATTTAATTCGTCAGGGTCAAGTTGAAAGAGAGTGTGCGAGGATATTAAAGTAGCAGAGTGCAAAATAACTTGAGAGACAAGTTAAATAGGAAGGTCAAAGGTTGGCATAGAGCTCAAACGCAATGCAGCTCGGAACCTTAGCAAGACCCGCGGAGAAACAGATGTCAATCCATGACAATGTTCTGCGCTTTCTTTGAAAAAACGGAAGGAATACGTTGTTAGCATGAGGAAGATTGTATGGATAAGGGATGGATGAGTCGTAGGTATGCGATGAATACGTCGATTGAAAGAAGGTTGCAAATAAATGTGCAATACTTTGCGAAGAAGTTTCTGTTTTATCTAGTAGATGAAGGGAAGGAGGAAATGCGTTAGACTTGCGTTTTGAGTTGACGAACGAAAAATTTTTCGGATCGGTAAGGAAATTTTACTACATTGGGAAAGATATTGGTTTATAACATTGACTATTGACAGTAAGAAATTTAGAGAACATAGGAATATTGAGCGAAAATAATTTATTATACATTATCGTAAGGTGATATATTAGATATCTTCCTATAATATTTAATCGAAGCCAGCAGCAGCGTCTCATCTCTTCCGCCGTTGAAGCTTCTTTTTTAATGCACCGTTCCATGTATAATGGCGTGGCATTTCTGAATAGAGTAAAGTCGTTAAAAATATTTGTTAAAGCCGTTCTCGAAGAGTAAAAGGGTATATTGTAATTTTTGGTAAAAGTGGATGTATGCAACACAGAGAAGAAAGCGTTTCCGACCTTATAAAAGTATATAAATTATTGATCATCATCAAAAGTCGAGTCGAAATAGCCATGTCTGTCTATCCGTCCGTTTGTCCGTCTGTCCGTTTTTTGTTTGTCGCATAGTGTTCGGAAACTAAAAAGAGCTAGAACAACCCAATTTGTTTTTCCAGACTAATGTGTTTTTTCACTCCTACAAGTGTATTCCAAAATTTCCACCCGCAAACTTCCGCCTCCACAAATAGCGCACATCTGTGGCGTCCACAATTTTATAAATAAATACAAATGCAAAATCATAGAGAAAGACCATATCTATCAGAGGCCCAAATTTGAATGGGAGAAACCATTTCGAGAAACATCGTTCCCTCGCTCGCTCTCACACACCAACGTGTCGACTTGGCCCATTCGTACAGATTAGCGCATGGATACCAGAGACTGTAAGAGCTAGAGAAACCAGACTTTCTGTCCAAACTCTTGTGATACCACTTCAGTGAAAGGGTATTTCAAAAATTCGCCCCGCCCTTTTCCCCAAGCCTTATTCTAGCTTAGTTTTAGTGTGTACCGCTGTTCTTAAGCTTAAAGGAGAAGTGTATCTTGTGCGCTAAAAGAATGTTCTGAGACAAGTTTTTCTTGTCAAGGGCTAGGGGTACGGCTTAAAGCTTTTAATAGCCCATGATATATTCTCCTGACTTTTTTCTTTTAGGACGTTGATGTGCAATGACTGCACCATCAAGTGGCCCATGCGACACCAAGCCGAAGCCTGTTACGCGCGGATCCCAGGCAGATACGCAGCCCCTCCTCCCGCCCAACCGACCGAGGGGCGCTGCTGCATGACGCGCGACACGAGTACCGAAACCGATCGCGAACATGCAGGAAAGATAGGTGTTAGACTAATATTCGAGGAAAAATTTGGGCTAAACACAACGCTAAACATGCAAAGTTACAAAAGAATATTACTAATTACGTGCAAGGTATGTTAGCATTAGTGAATTAAGTAGAGGAAGTGATTTAGTGGTGGATATTATATGGTAGAACGAATTGTGATCCGAGCATAAGATCCGAAACGGTTCATGCAAGGAATAATTCGATCTACGCAGTGGAAGGTACAAAGGAATAAAATTTCTAGAGGATCTAATAGGAATCGTAAAGTTTATGCGGGCTCAACAAGTCAGGGCTGTCGATGTCACCCCTGATCAAGTTGTGCATGAAAATCACACCCAAAAGCATTTTTCTACGATTAAGTAAGGATGGAAGGTCTATTAAGAGCAATCTGCAAGAGTAAGAAGGCAGTCTCACACCTTCATCCCAGTTGAGGCCACGCAGAGCAAAAAGTAAAAAGTTTTTCTGGACTGATTCTATACGGTCTTGGTGTACTTTGTACTGAGGACATCATACACACGAGCCGTACTCTAAAATCGGACGAACAAGTGAAATATAGAGAGTCTTCGTTATATAGGGTCGTCAAATTCCTTTGACCACCTCTTTATAAGCCCAAGCACTCCCATGGCTTTATTTACCATGGTAGAAATATGTTCAGATAATTTTAACTTGGGGTCTAGTTTAACACCAAGATCATCAACCAATGTAATTCTCTCAAGAGAGCCACCGCAGAGGGTGTAAGGAGCCAACAAGGGGGGCTGGAGCGATGAAATGTGATTACTTTACATTTCGAGGCATTCAGGTGTAACATATTTGCACAACACCATGACTGAAAGTTATTGAGATCGGATTGCAAGCGAGAGTGAAATGAAATGTCCTTATACTGGACACAGAGCTTAACGTCATCCGCATACATGAGTACTCGAGAGTTTGTTAATACTGAAGGCAGGTCATTAATGAAGAGTGTGAAAAGTAGGGGGCCAAGATGGCTGCCCTGTGGTACTCCAGAAGTGACCTGAACAAGAGAAGACAAGGAGTTTTTGAAGAGCACTCTTTGAGACCTAGAGCAAAAGGTAGCTTGAAATCCATTTCAAAAGATTGGGCGGAAACCCTAAAATGTCAAGTTTTTTGTGCTAAAAGGGAATGGTTTACAGAGTCGAATGCTTTACTGAAATCGGTGTAAATGACATCCGTCTGCATGTTACCATGGAAGCCTTTAATAATAAAAGAGGTAAACTCTAGTAAATTTGTAGTTGTTGATCGTCGCCTTATAAATCCGTGCTGAGCTGGAGGTATAAGTGATTTGCAGAGATGTTGCAAGTGCGGGGTTAAAATTTTCTCAAACATTTTTGGAATAGCGGATAACTTTGATATACCTCTGTAATTCATTGCGTCAGACTTACTACCTTTCTTATGGAGAGGAATAATAAACGATTCCTTCCAGATCGGGGGGAAACAGGAGGAGTTAAGGGATAGGGTGAATAGTTTAAGCAGGGGTCCACACAGAGCGTCGGCGCAGTACCTGAGTACACAGGCGGGGACTCCGTCAGGACCCGGTGAGAACACCGGCTTAACTAGTCGAAGATCCTGAAGCAGTGAGCTTTCATTTAACGTAGGGCTGAAAATGCCGTTCGATCTTGGCAAACTGTATGGATACGGCTGACCAGAGTAGCTTTCATGGGAATAGGTTGTTTGAAAAAAATTGTGCAAAAAAGATCGGCAATGGCCTGATCATTGTTTGCCGACGAATTATGAAATGATAGCGAGGATGGATGTGCGGACGTTTTACGCTTGCTGTTTACGAAGCTGTAAAACTGTTTAGGGTCCTGAGAAAAGCGCATCCTGCATCGAGCTAGGTAATTTTTGTAGCATTGAGCGTTTACAATGGTGAAATTTGACCGAGCTATTACATAGCGAGAGAGAGAAGGAGAGCCAACTTCTTGAAATTTTGTATAAAGTCTTGATTTTATGTTTTTTAGACTGGATAGCTCTTTGGTAAACCAAGGGGGCTTCCCAGATCTAATCGGACAAAAATATGGGACACAAGAATCAAAGAGTGTGTCAAGTACATTATAGAAAATGTTTGTGCCTTTTATAACGTCAGTGCACAAGTACAGAGCGGACCAATCGAAATCCCTAATCAGGCTATTAAGCTTCGTAAACTCGGCCTTACGAAAGCAGCGGACACGTTTAGAAAGCTTATCTGATCGATCCAATACAGAAAGTGCAATATCGACCGATACTTCGAAAAGTAGGATGGTAGGAGTCTTCAGGTATAGTGAGCGGTATAGTTAACCCGAGCCGGGGTTAACAACGCTATGGTCGGATCCGAGACGAAGCACAGATCGAGCAATCGACCCAAGGAATTTTTCACATGGTTGACTTGAGACAGGGACAGGTCTAGCAAGCCGTCAATAAAGTCATGTCGTGATATGGGCACAAGGTTATTCGACTCGTTTACCGAAGACCAAACAGTGCCTGGCAAATTGAAATCCCCAGAACTATCATGTGGTCTTTATCTGATAGCGAGGAAGAAACAGTTTTTAAAGCGGACAGGTGCTGCTCGTATATAGAGATATCCGAAGACGGTGGAATGTACGAGCAGGTAATGAAAATAGAAAAGGCGGGAAGAATCAGTTTTATGCACAGGAATTCCAGGTCTTGTTGAACCTGGAATATGAAATGTTCCGACGTGAAGTTAGAGTCCACTGCGATGAGGACCCTCCTCCACGTCGAGACAAACGGTCATTTCTAAATATTGTGTACCGATCTGCCAAAACTTCGGAACTAAGGATGTCCGGCTTTAACCAGGTTTCGGTTAACACAATAATATGGGACAAAAATGTGAAACTTTCAAGATAAAGAGTGCTGAGCTTAGTACGTAAGCCTCTAGCATTCTGGTAAGTAATTAAAAGAGAGGAAACTAGTTTTTTTGATGGGTGGAAGTAGAGCGGGAAGATGAGGATGGAGCACTGTGATGGCAATATCCAGTGGTCCTGGACGTTCAACAACTCGATGGGATAACTATGGGTTTTGGTACGGACTCTGCGGACACGGACGCTACAGTCGGCTGCATGTTCTCCGAGATGATGCATTCGGCTACCGAATCTGCATCACCAGCAGTGATCGTTGCCCTTGGAGTAGCAAACGAAATCAACTGCTGCACTGGCGTAGTGGTCGGAGTTAGTTTTTCAGAAGACGGCGGGCGCGAGGCAGTTGGCACTTGCAAGTCCCGTGGAGTGGACTTCTTGCGCCGCGGAGACTCAGCCAGCAGCTGTAAACTGCTGAACTGAGTGTGTCATGGCTAAGAGCCGATCGTATTGCTTCTTAAAGCCCACGATCAGCTCCTTAAAGCCACTCCTCGTCTGCCTCATAAACGAGCGCATTTCGCTTTCTACCGCACGGCAATCCTAGCAACTATAATGCAAGCCGTTGCGTTGTGAGATTGCATCACCCACACGGCCAGAAATACCTGCACACTTTGCGTACACTACGCTGTCGCAAAGCCAGCAAGGTATGTTCGGCTGATCGTGAGTGATCTGCTTCTTGCAGGTTTTTTGCACAGACCACTGAAAATTCCATATTAGTTTTAAATTTTTTTTTCAATGACAAAAAAGAAAGATCAAAACAAATAGCAATCAGACCACAGTGCAAGCAGTTTCTAAAAGCTATGCTTAAAGAAGAAATGGAAGAAAAAGAGAGAGAACTACTGCAACAGCTTTCAAGTGAGAGAGCTACTGCACAAAAAAGGTTTATAAGCGAGAGAGAAAGAACAGTTAGTTTGGGTGATAGAGAGAGAGTTGCTAGACAAAAAGCTAAAAGAGCGGCCAAATGTGTTTTTTACTTACTGTAAGCAACAACAAAACACAATTACCCGCCGCATAAAATTGGTTAAAACGTCGTGTTTATACACAAAAACGAGAAAGAACGTACGGAGTCGCTGTTGCCGCGACTCTACTTTTATACCCGTACTCAGTCAGCACACACATGTGATTCATGTGGAATTTTCAAATTTTTTATAAGTTTTACATCATACATTTGTTTGCTACATCAGTCATCTACATCTGCTTCATCTACATCACTTCTCACAACAACACACGTACACTGCACGAGGCAGCATGTTTGAGCGTAAGTGTGCGTGCGAAAGAATCATTAGCGACAATCAACCCCATAAATGACTTACGCCGCAAGTGGAAGGGGAAGCTCGCAGCTGAAAATTCATTTGATCATTGTGGCTACAATAATGATCCGATCTGAACCAAATTCGGGAATCTGGTAGATATGGTCATTCTCTACAAAACTGCATTTTTATTTTTTCTATCTTCAAAATTGTGTATTTTCGTATTTTGGGGGCGGGAGTGGGCGTGGCAAAATTTTGAAATAAACTTGCACTGAAGCGATATCACAGGAGTCTAGGCAACAAATTTGGTTGTTCTAGCTCTTATAGTCTCTGAGATCGAGGCGCTCATTTATACGAAAAACCAAAACGACTCGATTTTTGTGTGAGTGCGAAAGGGATGGAGCGAAGTTTTTGCGTATGTTTTTGTCTATTGTGGATATATTAATGATCCGATCCGATTCAGATTTGGGCCCCTGATAGATATGGGCTGTCTCTATGATTCTGCATTTTTAGTTTCTTGTTATTTTTCAAAATTGTGGCTGCCACAGATGTGCGCCCTTTGTGGGGGCGGAAGTGGGCGGGGCGAAATTTTGAAACACTTTTCTAGGAGTGAGATACCACATCAGACTGGATAAAAGTTTGGTTGCTCTAGCTCTTATAGCCTTCGAGCAATGGGCGACAAACAAGACGGACGGACGGACGGACGGACAGACGGACAGACGGACGGACAGACAGGGCTATATCGACTCGGCTATTGATGCTCATCAGGAATATATATACTTTATATGGTCGGAAATTACTCCTTTCTCTATGTTACACACATCCACTTTTTAGCACAAATACAATATACCCTATTACTCTTCGAGTACGGGTATAAAATAGGCATGCACCCGCGGATTTTGATAGAGAATCAGATTAGGAGTGAAATTATTAAATTTATTAGGCCAAACACCGGTTGTTTGTAATATATAAGAGAAAGAAGCGGAGCGCAAGAAAAAACACGTCTGGTCACTACAAAGAGAACGAACGTATATTCTCCTGACTTAACAGGTTCAGAATGGAACCTGAGGCAATGTAAGGAGGCTCTCTGTAGGTTGGCTAGTTTGCAGCACAGCCTGGAATATGTGAGTTGAGGAGACGGTTTAGCGACTCGGTGCTGTACGTCGCCCAAGATTGATTGGATTTCTTCAGATAATGCAGAGTTCGAGTTGACTTCGAAAGTACTTTTCAAAAGCGCGAAGTTTCGGAGTTGCTCTCGATTTCGGTGCAGAAATTACGCCATGAGGAGCGTTTGTCTTTCCTGAGTTCGTTGTTATACGTTGACAGATTGACCTTGTACTCGGTCCAGTTCTGCTCAACGTTAAGAGCTTCCGCCTAGTTGATAGGATTTCCGGTCGGACTTTCGGAGCTCTCCCAGCATCGGAGTTTTTTCGGACCCCTAGATTCGCAGGGAGGACAGACTCGAGCGCAGCATTGCAGACGTCGCTAAAACTTTGACAAGAGCCCTGGATCCTGGTCTGAATCGTGGTCTCTCGTGACATAGCTTGCCTAGGGGGCGGATTCTGGGAGTTTTCTGCAAAGGTGGCCCAAATAGCGGTTCCGGTTTGTCCGAATACGGCTTAAGAATTTGACTGGACTCAGTATGGAGAATTATAAACAATTTCCACGTACCTGTGATCCGAAAAGGAGTGTCCTTCATGGACCCTCCAGGATACTATGTTGATCTGTAGCGTATGATTTACGTAATAATTTACCTCGGGTGTCAGCTATGTATAGCTTATAGTCTGGAGTCCTCACACAAGAAACTCTGTGTATGAGGATCCAGTGCTCCAGTGAGGACTATTTCAGCTCCACCGTTGGCAAGGTGGAGTTATAAGGCAGCACATGTTGCCTTACAATGGTGGAGGAGTGTCAGGGACATTACTGAGACTCGCCTCCACCATTGAGGTGTCGGCATCGCTGTCAGGGGATTCGTCGTCCTCCCCGACGTCGATAGGTAGCTCGCGTCGGATTCATAGCGGTCCAAGATATCGTCCGATACCACGACCGAGTCCTCGGGTTGGCTACCCGCTTCCAAGACCTCAAGCTCAAGGTATGGCTGGACCCCAGCTTGTCTACCTTTGGAGTCGTTTTAGTTTCATCCCCTTGTCAAGGACGCTTAGTAGGGTTTTGCTCCTGTCCACCTTCGCAAACTACGTGTTTGCTTTTGGCTGGCTGGGCTTGGCCTGGCTTAATAGCGGGGTCTTTCGCGGAGCGTTGCCGTTTGTACGGGGCCTTAGCTGCTCCTTTCCGGATGATAGAGCTGGCCTCTTCTCCAATACCTTCGCCGATGCCCTGAAATCCGGGTCTAGGATTCGCCAGGACAAAGCCAGCACGCGTGCTGTCCTGGTAGGATGGTTTCCTTCCCTGGGTTGCAGAACCGTCGCCTACTGAGTTTGACCGGCTTGAGCGCTTAACAGCCGCGATATTGTGTTGCTTAGTACTACCCCGATAACGGGTGCCCGCGGTGCTCCCCGACGTGAATGGGCCCGATTGGCTTATCGGGCAGTAGTTCCTTCTTGAAGTTGGTGGACCGACTACCAATTGCACTCAGCCAGTCCTTAAAATTATCAGCAATGTACGCAAATTAATTGATAATGCTGCGGCATTGTTCAGCTCCATTTCGTCCCCAGGTTCGCCAACGCAAATTTCGGAATCAATGTTGATCTACATAGTTCTGGATAAGTGTAACCAACAGACGCGAAAACAAGTGGAATGAATGGCTTGACTACACATCGTCGTGGAATCAATGCGTTGACATTCTCAAAGCGCCATCGCCAAACAAAATCCCTCGCAACCAGACTAGAAGGCCCGATCAAGTCAGCCATTCACAGCTCCACTAATATCCAAAATTCTTCATTTGCGTAACGAGCGTTTCTTGCGTTCTCTGCTCAAGTTTTGAAGGCAGTCAAACGGCTGGAGGTAGTGAAAAGACATGGATTCTATCCCAACTACCTTTCGAAAGGTCATCAAATGGCAACTTGAGACTCAACTAATCACTGTTGGACCTGCGGTCAATCACATCACACTCAATCGCACCACAAAATCAAGTTGCAGGCCACATCGTCACAGCAATCAGACTCCTCAACTCAGCCTATCGAAACAGATGCGCATGCCAACGCTGAATCGGACTCCGTCAAGGGAACGCAGGTCATTTTGGCTACCACCATGGTCTTGTGAAGGATGCAATGGGCTCCTTTACAATTAGCAGAGCTCTCGTTTTTGCACAGAAGCTCCGCCTTCCGCGAGAGAGGCACAAAATTAAAATTGACGTGCAACAACGCCGATCAAATCTCGCACTTTGCCGTAGGAGTTGTCGTTGGATCTCACATAGCATATCAACCTGATGCAGAAATTGATATCTCTCATTGGAACCTCCTACCCAACATCCCGTTAGCAGTTGACAGATTCTACTAAGCTCGATAAATTGACATATTGCTAGGCACTGAAGCATTATACGACATGCTTGCCAAGCCAAACTGGGTCGTATCTTAGGTAACTACACTACAAACAGCAATCTTTGGGTGGGTAGTCGCCGGCAGACATCGTACGCAACAATACAACAAACAAACAATTCGCATACAATATTCTGAGTTCATAAAGGTATACGAAAATTTGGTTCACATATATCTGGTCACCAACCCAGACATATCAGTACCTCTTAAGGGAATCCACAAAGCTAAGATTTTTATCCCATTCGATGCCACTTGCCGCACGTCCAAACAAATATCGCTAAACAACATCCTACTAGTTGGTACGACTCTGCAAGATGAGTTATACATGTTGTTGATCCGCTTCAGGCAAGCCCGTTATGCCATACAGCCGATGTTACCAAAATGTACAGGCAAGTAAGATCGGAAATATCAGTATATTCTTTTGGCGAGCAGTTCAGAAGTTCAGCTGCATACATACCAGCTGAAAACCTAAAGCTACGGAATGGCGCCATACCTAGTAGTACGCAGTCTCTTAGCAGACTGAGTCCCCCATGGCGCGGATATCATCAAATCCTCATCCTACGTTGATTTTATGCTAACTGGAACTTATGATCTCGATAGTCTGCGCACCATCAGGGAATAAGTCACCGAACCTCTGAATCAGGGGTTACTTCCCACTGACAAAATGGCATTCGAATCATCCCTACTTTATCGACAGTCTCGACGCCGAACATGGGTCTCTTACCCATCAAGGCATGTGTAAAGTGAACCGGCTAAATCTACAAATCTGTCGGAGGATCTTCACGTACTATTCGAAATTCTCGGATATAATCTGCAGATCGTCGAGGTATGCATAAGCAGTCGAACGTATGTGTACCGGAATAACCTTATCCACAAATCTATATAGGCATTCGAACGTTGCAGAAACCGAAGGGCATCATCTAGAACCAGTCGTCCTGGCACCGTGTGGCCTCGGATCTGCTCGTTCGGCTCGATTGCCAAATCGCGAATTTTAAATCGACTCTGTAGCGTATATCGTCTGATCGAGACGCGACAGAATTCCCTTCATGCTAGGCAGCGGGTAAACGTCATTAATGGTCACTTTGTAAAGCTTTCGGGCATCGATACAGAATCGACTTTTGCTCGACCGGCTCACATCTGTAGTTCGGTTGCTCCACTGCGCTCGATGACTTCTTCAGGAATATCTGGACTTAGGGCACATGTACTTGGCATCTAACACAACAATGCCTTGTTGAAGGGAAGGCTGGTCCAACCATTCAGCCAAAAATATTCAACACGCTTGTTTGGTTTAGCTCCTTTACTTGACTAGGATAGCCTATTTTTCAACTTTAATTTTCGCAATTTAAAACTAAGATTCCAGGCGGCTGTTCTGTGTTCTATAGCCAAATTCTATGATCCAGTCGGTTTATTGCGCCTACTTTGTCCAAGTCCAACATATTCTTACAGAGCTTTTGGTAAGATGAGTTAGGATGGGATGATGCCCTGCCTGAACCTTTGTCCATAGTGTGGTCAGACATGAAATCTCAATTACGCATTATTGAGTTACATAAGATTGAACATATAAGGACAAAATCTCGTTTGCTCCACTCAAAGTCCATGGTAGCGTGTGTGAAGACTCTAACCATACCCAAGTTTGAATTGTACGCTGCATTGCTATTGGCTGAATTCGTCGTAAGCGTTAAAGAAAGCATCGCATCACCCTCTGATTTCCACCGTTGGTCGTATTCTTGTTTTTTTTCGGTTTTACATGGACACGTGAAGCCTCATCAAACTTAACATTTTTTGTCTCCAACAAAATTGCGCCAACTCGGGAATTGACGAGGGAAATGGAGTGGCATCGCGTTTTCACTGAATTTAACTCAGCATATGTAGATCTTTTAAATTTGAAATTGTGGCTATCTGTTATCAGACTCGTCAGGATGGCCAGATTAAGTTCACAACTGAGGACCTACCGGAGCCCTGACAGACGGCATTGGTCGAAACTGAACGGACCATGGACCATGGTCCAAAACATTAGCTACCCTACACATACATTCACTAACACATTATGATACCCTACACCAAAGTGCAAGAACAATTTTAATGACCCTCGTAACGGTCCACCCGACTTTACAAGCGCCGACGAGAGGATTTGGAAGCCTTCGCCAAGGAATTTGGATTCAGCAGCGAAGGAACTGTCGAGGAAATAGTCGCCGGACCACTCCCACCGAGTCTATGAAGGCGCCTGGCAGAATTTGAGCAGCAATATACCAAACGAACAGCACGCTCTAAGTCCCCGCTGCCCACCACCCGGAACCATCAGACACACAGAGACGGAACTCAAAAGCCGGCTTGCAAGTCCGCACAATCGCTGACTACACGCCCCGACCACCAGTCGTAACAGCCGCCGATTTCCCAAGCCCGCCGAAACTTCCCGTTAGCCCACGCAGAGCATTGCGCCAGCAATCGACGCATACATAGACGGGCTCGCCTTTAACCACATCGCACGCACAGCGGAACGCAACCGCGGATGAGGCATCCACTTCAGCGGAGAGAATGACCCAATATCGTTTCTGGAACTACTCGGGAAATGCGCACTCTCGTATGGAGTGGACACCAACCAGCTGCCTCGGGCCATGGCCGAGCTACAGGGTAGCACATGGACATATTTCGGCCACGAGTTTCTTTCGTATTTCCTGCCAGCACGGTATTTCGAACAACTGGACGACCAGATCCGGGGTCGCCAGCAAGCGGCAAGAGAAACGTTCAAAGATTACCTCATCGAAATATGGCTACTCATGCACCATGCCGGGTACTACCCAGTTATAGAGCTGTACCAAATCTACGATAACGATTTGCCAGGGCACCAGCTATGCGTGCGACGAGACCAATTGGAAAGATTGTCACAGCTGACACGTTTAGCCTCTCAGAGTACGAGATCATTCACGAGCGGAAACATGAGATAACCCCGCACCCATCCGAAGCTCACCAAAGACACACTAGGCCGGCAAGGCGCCCAGACCTAAGAGAAGGTGACTCCTACCGGACGCCATTTCGAAAACCTCATTGGGACTCAGCAGACACACCCCGGAGACAGTTGTCGAATCCAACCAATGCGACGAAACAGGACTTCGCGCAGCCTGTCGCCGGTGTGGTCAAGCTGGACACGCCGCCTACAACTGCACCCACCCCTCGATCCGATTCCGCTGGAAATGTGGAAAACGCGGCACTCGGACCACCGACTGCTGCCGCCAAGCCACGTCGGGAAACCACGTGCGTCCTCAACTAACACGGGATTAGCCGAAAACGACGCCTCGCCAGACCCGCGACTAAGCAACCCACTACACGTGAACGACGGCTGGATAGTGGCGATGGTGAAGATAGGAGGACAAACAACAGAAGCCACATACGACACCGGGGCATCCCGAGATTTTGTAAGCGCCAACCTGGCCCGACAACTAGACAACAACTCCCACCAGCAAGATGCATGCGTCCGCATACGCCTGGCTGACGGCTCAGTCCGAGAGATCACACAAGTTCTACTGGCGCACATTAAGCTGGATCAACGAGAGGTCCAAATCCCACTCCTGCTCCTACAAAACATGTTGGAGCAAGTTAATGTCGGCATAGACTTCCTATTTGCCATCGAAACGACGATCCAATGCGGCACCACGCTGCTAAAACTAATAGATCACCACCCCACGCCAACGGCGCTGTCAGTTCTGACCAACCACGTCCAAGACACCGAACCAAGCAACAAGAAGCCTAAGGCAACCGCAGCCAACATGTCCCCGACCTACCACAAGGAATACGGAATCCAATACCGCAACACAGAACATGACACCAAAACCGACCACAGCGCAAGCGAAGGACCGACCCACAACGGAAACCGGAATCCGAAACAAGCCCCGGTAAACTGCAACAAAGCAAACGGGAAAACAAGTCCAACGGACACTACGGAGCACCCGCGTCCTAAGCCAACCACAGGGTACCCCCATAGCAAACAAACCACAAGGATCTCACACATGAGACAAGCACAAACGCACCTGGAGCTCGGCACATGAAGCCCAGGACAAAAGCAAACTACCACGAGGATCTCGCACACAAGACACACACCAACGAACTTGAACCCGGCGCTCGGCACAGGAAGCCCAGGTCCAAGTTCAGCCACAGAGCACGCACGCACCCGCCCCACAACGGAGAAGGTGAACCCACGGACACCCTCAGAGGCAAACACCCGCCCCGAACAACGACAACGGCAGCAACCGTGCGACAACCAAACGAAGAGGGAAATAGCCACGCTAACCCCCCGCTGGTAAGATCCAATCATCGAACTGATATCCACAGAACCCCTCCACCCAGAACCGGAATCGAGAAGGATGAGCCCTGTCGTACGGCCGACGCCATACCGATCTTCGCCTACCCAACGGAATACCTTCCGCGGACCGACGTGCACCAAGCACCAAGCCATGCCCACATAAACGACTACTCAAGCAGGATCGAACACCCCAGCGCGTTCGACACAACCATCGTCCCAGAAGACCCAAGCCAGCCCACGGACCCCGAGACCCCCGATCCCACCGAACACGATCCAGAACGGGTCTCCGAGCCCTGGCCGCCGGACATAGCACCACAGATCCAAGAATTTCTGGACACCGAACTTCCAAAGTTCTATTAGTAATCGACCCATCAAGCAGCGGTACTACCCAAAGAACCCAGCCAGGAGCCCAGGATCATCGACGAGCAAGTCGATCAATTGATCCAAAAATCGGTGCCAACATGGAACCATACGCAATTGCATATCTAGACAGCATTGCCGTCGTCAGACGAGTCTTCGAGGACCACCTACACAACCTGGATATGTCCTCTCTCGCCTTCGAAAAGCAAACCTGCGGATAAACGCGGAAAAGTGCATCTTTTTCCAAAGCCGAATCAAATATATTGGTCATGTCATCAGCGAAGAAGGTATCCACACGGACCCCGACAAGATTGCTGCCGTCAAAGAACTCAAGCCACCCACGAACCTAAAGGAACTACGTCAGTGCATCGGAATGGCATCCTGGTACCGAAGATTCGTGCCAAACTTTGCTTCAGTAGTCCAACCAATGTCTCAGCTACTCAAGAAAGGACAAACAAGGACATGGACCGCAGATCAAAAAGCGGCCTTCGACCAACTTAAGGAACTACTCACGACCGCTCCTGTACTTGCTTTTGCCCCGATTTCAACGTCAAGTTCTCACTACAAACCGATGCGAGCAACCTCGGCAAAGGCGCCGTACTCACGCAAGAGATCGAAGGAAAGGAACGCGTCATCGCCTATGTCAGCCGACGCCTGAACCAGGCCGAAGGAAAACTACTCCGCCACCGACAAGGAATGCCTCGCCGTCATTTGGGCAATCCGAAAACTACGCTGCTACCTGGAGGGATACCGGTTCGACGTTATAACAGACCATCTCGCGCTAAAATGGCTGAACACTCTGGAGAGCCCCTACGGAAGAATAGCGAGATGGGCGCTCGAACTCCAACAGTACCAATACGACGTCCACTATAGAGCAGGGAAACAAAACGTGGTTGCCGATGCCCTGTCCCGACAACCCTTGGAGACGCTAGCAAGAATCAAAGAGGACGCAACATCTTGCCCTTGGCTCACCCGGAAGGATTCAGCAAAACCAAAGAAGAACCCGATAAATACCCCGACTACGTTTTCGAGAATGGAGAACTCTACAGACATCTGGGCCACGGAGCCGACGATCATGACCACGTGTCATGGAAACTCTGCGTCCCAAGCGACCGACGCCAAAGAGTCCTCAGGGAGTGCCATGATCAGCCCACAGCAGGCACCTTGGCATTCGGAAGACCATCACCCGGATCGCATAGCGATATTATTGGACCGCCGTATATCGAGACGTGAGGAAGTACGCACGCAGCTGCAAGCCGGTGGGTAGGATGCTCACCTGCAGGCAGAGGAATCTTTTGCCACGTTATGCGCAGACCCCGTGGGGCCACTGCCCCGATCCAAACGAGGAAACACCATGCTACTGGTATTTTCGACACCTTCCTCGAAATGGGTCGAACTAGTGCCACCAAGAAGGCTACCACAGCTACGCTGGAGCTAGCTCAGTCACTCCGGCGTACCGAAACGATTTGTCTGCGACAACGGAACGCAAATCACGAGCCGCTCGTTTCGCACATTTCTACAAACAACTGGCGTGGATCTGCAAGACACCGCACCGTACTGCCCCCAAGAAAATCCTACGGAACGGGCCAATCGGACGGTGAAGACCATGATTGCACAATTCGTGTTGGACCAACAAAAGGACCTTGTTGAACCAACAAGGGATGAACTGGTACCCGAGATATCACTGGCAATCAACTCGAGCGTCTCCGAAACAACTGGTTTCAGCCCCGCCTTCCTACTGCACCGAAAAGAACCTCGCCTACCTGGAGCACAATACGACGAAGTCACACCAGGAACAGGAAGCCTTCCCCCTCCGGACACACAATAAAGCAACCAGACTCAAAAAGTATTCGCGATAATCCGAAACATACAGTGGGCGAGTCAAGAACAATGACGCCACTACAATCTCCGCCGCCGACAATGGCGTCCCACGGTGGGCTCATTGGTACTGGTCCGATAACATAACCTATTAAATGCAGCCGTAGGCTTCGCTGCAAAATCGGCTCCAAAGTATGACGGGCCATTTAAGGTCAAAGGCTTTACGTCAGCAAATATCTAAAATATATAAGTTACAACACCCCGGCAGTCGAAACCGTCTATAGCAGCAGAAATTCCAGCGCCACCGAACCAACGATACACTACACCCGTAAACCTAAGAACAACGATACAGTTAGACTAAGCTAGAACAGTTGTACCGACTCTCGCAATGATCACCTCGACTCAAATGCTCTAATCAAACAATCACACACAACCCACTGACCCACCGTCAGATCGTTGACACAGCATGCGAAATCCCAAAAAAGTGTCCCACCAGAAACCCACTGACCCAAAACTCATTCCAACACCTCAACCCACTCGTCAAAACCCCCACACCAAGCACTTCCTAGTTTTAAGACGGAACTGCGGACTCAACAGCCCCACACACCAGGTGCCGACTTTAAATAGCGCGAGTCGCCGATCAATCGGGGCCGTCTATCAGCCAGCAGCATCGGCAGTCCCTCACACAGTTTTTATGTATGTAACATAGGAAGCGTTTCCGACCCCATAATGTATCTATATTCTTGATCAGCATCAAAAGCCGAGTCGATATAGCTATGTCTGTCCGTCCGTCTGTCCGTGTTGTTTGTCGCCCATTTCTCGGAGACTAAAAGAGCTAGAACACCCAATTTTTATTTCCTGACTCCTACACTCCTACAAATGTATTTCAAAATTACGCCCCTCCCACTTGCGCCCACAAAAGGG